>SEMN01001199.1:0-87347 GCA_005408345.1 Macquaria australasica | reverse complement strand
TTTACCTGTTGAAACGCCAGTTTACCTGTTGAAACGCCAGTTTACCTGTTTACACGCCAGTTTACCTGTTTACACGCCAGTTTTACCTGTTGAAACGCCAGTTTTACCTGTTGAAACGCCAGTTTACCTGTTGAAACGCCAGTTTTACCTGTTGAAACGCCAGTTTACCTGTTGAAACGCCAGTTTTACCTGTTGAAACGCCAGTTTTACCTGTTGAAACGCCAGTTTACCTGTTGAAACGCCAGTTTTACCTGTTGAAACGCCAGTTTACCTGTTTACACGCCAGTTTACCTGTTTACACGCCAGTTTACCTGTTGAAACGCCAGTTTACCGGTTGAAACGCCAGTTTACCGGTTGAAACGCCAGTTTACCTGTTGAAACGCCAGTTTACCTGTTCAAACGCCAGTTTACCAGTTTACACGCCAGTTTACCTGTTTAAACGCCAGTTTACCTGTTGAAACGCCAGTTTACCGGTTGAAACGCCAGTTTACCTGTTGAAACGCCAGTTTACCGGTTGAAACGCCAGTTTACCTGTTGAAACGCCAGTTTACCTGTTCAAACGCCAGTTTACCTGTTCAAACGCCAGTTTACACGCCAGTTTTACCTGTTCAAACGCCAGTTTTACCTGTTCAAACGCCAGTTTACCTGTTCAAACGCCAGTTTACACGCCAGTTTACACGCCAGTTTACCTGTTCAAACGCCAGTTTACACGCCAGTTTACACGCCAGTTTACCTGTTCAAACGCCAGTTTACCTGTTCAAACGCCAGTTTACCTGTTCAGTTTACCTGTTCAAACGCCAGTTTACCTGTTCAAACGCCAGTTTACCTGTTCAAACGCCAGTTTACACGCCAGTTTACACGCCAGTTTACCTGTTCAAACGCCAGTTTACACGCCAGTTTACACGCCAGTTTACCTGTTCAAACGCCAGTTTACCTGTTTACACGCCAGTTTACCTGTTTAAACGCCAGTTTACCAGTTTACACGCCAGTTTACCTGTTTAAACGCCAGTTTACCGGTTGAAACGCCAGTTTACCGGCTGAAACGCCAGTTTACCTGTTCAAACGCCAGTTTTACCTGTTCAAACGCCAGTTTACCTGTTTACACGCCAGTTTTACCTGTTGAAACGCCAGTTTTACCTGTTGAAACGCCAGTTTACCTGTTGAAACGCCAGTTTTACCTGTTGAAACGCCAGTTTTACCTGTTGAAACGCCAGTTTACCTGTTGAAACGCCAGTTTTACCTGTTGAAACGCCAGTTTACCTGTTGAAACGCCAGTTTTACCTGTTGAAACGCCAGTTTTACCTGTTGAAACGCCAGTTTACCTGTTTACACGCCAGTTTACCTGTTTACACGCCAGTTTTACCTGTTGAAACGCCAGTTTACCTGTTGAAACGCCAGTTTACCTGTTGAAACGCCAGTTTACCTGTTTACACGCCAGTTTTACCTGTTGAAACGCCAGTTTTACCTGTTGAAACGCCAGTTTACCTGTTGAAACGCCAGTTTTACCTGTTGAAACGCCAGTTTACCTGTTGAAACGCCAGTTTACCTGTTGAAACGCCAGTTTACCTGTTGAAACGCCAGTTTTACCTGTTGAAACGCCAGTTTTACCTGTTGAAACGCCAGTTTACCTGTTTACACGCCAGTTTACCTGTTGAAACGCCAGTTTTACCTGTTGAAACGCCAGTTTACCTGTTGAAACGCCAGTTTACCTGTTTACACGCCAGTTTTACCTGTTGAAACGCCAGTTTTACCTGTTGAAACGCCAGTTTACCTGTTGAAACGCCAGTTTTACCTGTTGAAACGCCAGTTTTACCTGTTGAAACGCCAGTTTTACCTGTTGAAACGCCAGTTTACCTGTTGAAACGCCAGTTTTACCTGTTGAAACGCCAGTTTTACCTGTTGAAACGCCAGTTTTACCTGTTGAAACGCCAGTTTACCTATATTTTAAACGCCAGTTTACCGTTGAAACGCCAGTTTACCTGTTGAAACGGCCAGTTTACATCTGTTGAAACGGCCAGTTTACTCCCAGAAACTAAACGCTTTCAGTTTACCAGTTTACACGCCAGTTTACCTGTTTAAACGCCAGTTTACCTTTGTTGAACGCCAGTTTACCGGGTTGAAACGCCAGTTTACCTGTTGAAACGCCAGTTTACCGGTTGAAACGCCAGTTTACCTGTTCAAACGCCAGTTTACCTGTTCAAACGCCAGTTTACACGCCAGTTTTACCTGTTCAAACGCCAGTTTACCTGTTCAAACGCCAGTTTACACGCCAGTTTACACGCCAGTTTACCTGTTCAAACGCCAGTTTACACGCCAGTTTACACGCCAGTTTACCTGTTCAAACGCCAGTTCTGTTCAAACGCCAGTTTACCTGTTCAAACGCCAGTTTACACGCCAGTTTTACCTGTTCAAACGCCAGTTTACCTGTTCAAACGCCAGTTTACACGCCAGTTTACACGCCAGTTTACCTGTTCAAACGCCAGTTTACACGCCAGTTTACACGCCAGTTTACCTGTTCAAACGCCAGTTTACACGCCAGTTTACACGCCAGTTTACCTGTTCAAACGCCAGTTTACCTGTTTACACGCCAGTTTACCTGTTTAAACGCCAGTTTACCAGTTTAAACGCCAGTTTACCAGTTTACACGCCAGTTTACCTGTTTAAACGCCAGTTTACCGGTTGAAACGCCAGTTTACCGGCTGAAACGCCAGTTTACCGGCTGAAACGCCAGTTTACCGGCTGAAACGCCAGTTTACCGGTTTAAACGCCAGTTTACCGGCTGAAACGCCAGTTTACCGGTTTAAACGCCAGTTTACCGGTTTAAACGCCAGTTTACCGGTTTAAACACCAGTTTACCGGCTGAAACACCAGTTTACCTGTTCAAACACCAGTTTACCGGCTGAAACTAAACGCAGTCCTGTAGTAAATCCTCCTTCATGTGGGCCCAGTTTCTGTTGGATGTAGTTTGTGATGCATTAAACTGACAGGTGTTTCTATTATTTTGGGAGGCTAAATAACAGAAACACAGTTCAACAACACCACAGACTACAAAATACAACTACAACATACAGATCTCAGGACTGATGGACTGCCTTCCTACTTTGCACCTTTTATAAATGGAATGAATTATGGTTGCGGTTATGAAAGTGATGATACAACTTGATCTTTACAGTTTTAGTCTTCGGGTGTGTGTTCCTGATTAGCTGTTATATTTCTGTTTGTGGTATTTTCTTGAGGTAATCTGTGATATTAGGATGGTAGAACAGGTGGACTGAACAAGGACGAGATGGATTAATGTTGGAAAAACTCAACCCACTAAACATTACATTAAAACAATCATGATGGATTCTTTAATTCAACACTGTGTTGTGTTTGTGGTCAGATGGTGGCTGGTAAAGTGAAGAAACCCGGCAAACGCGGCCGCAAACCTGCAAAGATCGACCTGAAGGCCAAACTGGAGCGAAGCCGTCAGAGCGCGAGAGAGTGCAGAGCGAGGAAGAAGCTGAGATACCAGTACCTGGAGGAACTGGTTTCCAGTAAGGAGAGAGCCATCTGTGCCCTGCGGGAGGAGCTGGAGATGGTAAAGAAGCACTTTCATCATGTGGTCATATACAGATTATTAAATTCAAAAGCAAACGTGTCTGATTACAAACCTTTGTGAATCTTAAATTGGATTCTTGCCTATGAACATTTTGGAAAGAAGAAAACATGGATGAATCTGACAAAATCTCTTTATTATGTTCATATGCAGAAGTTAAGATCAAATCTGAGCGTACAAACATTTTGGATCTTTGGCTCTATTTTCTCTGTAGTGTCAAATCAAATTATTAAGCTTGAAATTAGACTCTAAACTCATTTCAAACACAAACACATTTCACACGAAGAAAAGACAAAAATGACCAACGATAAAACACAGCAACAAAAATGCTTTAAAAACACAACAGTGACATTTTATGAGATTATAAAACAAATATAAAGTAGCAGAAAATAGACTCAACAGGTCTAATAACTCACTGTAGATCAACATGAATCTGCAATATGTAGGTGTAATGAAAATAAAATACACAGCGCTTCCAAACATTTGTTTCCTCTGAACAAACTCAAACATGCACAGAAAAACAAGCTGGTTCAGGTTCAACGCGGCGTCCCGCTGTCACTTTTACTTCGTGTTACTTTGACAACGTCACGCCAGCGTCGGTTCACACGTCGTACGCCGGAGTGAGAGATCAGGAGCCTGTTTGTTTGAAGCAGGTTTACTCCGTCATTTTCCTGATACGTGGAGTTAAAGAGCTGTAGGCGACACAGAATTCAAACCTCCAGCGTGTCAGCAGGTAAGAAACAGTGGAGACACTGAATGCTGGTTGGTGGTTGGTGCACAGATCCTCTCACGCAGACAGACACGTTAACGGTTCATACGTTGATTCAGTTCTCACGGGTGGTTAAATGGTTCTACTTGTCACTTGATTTTAAACTTCTGTCCATGTCAGTTACATTTTTCAGTGATCTGATTGGTCAGTAGAGCAGCTATTTACATGTTGTGATGTTAGCTTAGCTTCAGGGTAAAGTGAGCCAGCTTCATGATGATCATTGAGACTAAAGTTCACCTGCTAATCTGTCTGACGCAGGCAGAGGTCCGTCAGTGCTTCCCAAATGTTCTCCCTTTAGCAGCTGCACAAACCTCAGTGATGCATAAATAAATTGATTGGGTTTTTATCAATCAGTAACAATAAACTGGCAACAAAAGGAGCCACACTGATTTGTACTGAAGCAACATGAAATGCTCGTTTCTGACAATCTTTTAAATTTTTTTTCTCTGAGCCGTCAAGCAGCAAAAGCACAGGTGGAACTGATTACACTCATGCTCCATTCCAGCAATTAATAATGGGTTAATTAGTGACAACTGTGTTTGACAGGTCTCCCGTGTCCCAATTCCATACTACATACTAATTATATGTACTATATACTGCTTGTCATAGTATTCTGTTTTTGCTGTAAGTTAACAAGAGATGAGCATTGCATTGTGGGAGAATAATGTGCTGGTTTTCAGTCTGCATACTGACTGTTGGTAAACTTTATTTCCACTTAGTCAGCCCCCCCCACTGGTCTAACAGGTGACTCATTAGGTATCAGGCGTACCTGTTTACGAGCAGGTACTAGTTGTATTGTTTCTGTCCGTCACAGGTCGTCTCATCTGTGTCGTGTTGTTCTTCTCCTCCAGTACAAGCAGTGGTGTTCGGCCATGGATCAGGGGAAGATCCCCTCAGAGATTAAAGCTCTGCTGACCGGAGACGAGCAGAAAATGCCTCAAGGTGGCAGCAGCACCAAGTCGTCCAAGAACAGCAAGAACAACATCAGCAGCAACGGTCAGGGTTAGTCCATCGCTCCGACCGTGACGGAGGACAGAGACGATCATCTCCGGACAACACAACCTAACCTGCATGTAGTTACAGGCTTCTACGTTCCCTAGTTCTTCTAATGTCTAATCTAAATAACACAGACGCATGAAGCTGCAGTTCACCAGGTTGAGCTTCAGAATTCAAACATGTTGCTTGTTTCAACAAACACCAACTTTCTGTCCATCAGTCTGACACTGTTTCTGGTGTCTTTGTACACAGTCCATTCATCAGTCATGTGATTTGTAAAACATTACCATCATCCTTTTAGAGTTTTTACAAACCAGCCTGAGAGCATCAAGAGAAGAACTCCAGGTTCACTTTTGTTCCTTTTAAAGAACAGGAATTGTTTGAGAACAATCTGAACTTTAAAGGATGAACCACAGAAATGAGTTCATAAGTAGTAAGAAATGGAAGACGTTTGAATAAACTGAGTTTTGAGGTTGAAACAGTAAAGAATCAGCTGTTTATCAGTGATTAACACTATTGGAGAAAATATTACCAAAACAAGCCAGAATATTAACACGACCTTCTTCATTCACATTTCTCAAGAGACGGAGTATAAGGACTCTGACGAAGAGAGAAAACATTTTGTGAATAAATAATGTCTTAAGCTGGTATGTGGTTATACATGTTCATGGGTTCAGTTTCTGTCGGTCGCTGCCCTTCATGATGTATTTATACACGTCAGTATAAATCACATGGTGGTTCTACAGTACAGTTTCTAAATGTCCAAATCAAAGATGGCCTTCCTGCTGTAGCATTAAAATAAAGCGGAGAGGTCGGAGGACGTGGAATCAAAATGTACAGTGATGTTAAGTCTTTTGGATATATGTGGGATATATTTTTGTATTTGTGTTTTATATACGAGCTCAGAGGAAGCGTGGGGGCGAGTGTTTGTTTCAGCAGAACAAGTTGGACTTCCCTCTCCTTCTCTGAGGTGAAAGCTTCTGCTTTTTGAGAGTGAAATGATGTGATGATAAATTAAACGGAAACCATGAACAGGTTCACTTCCACAGCTTCTCATCATTTAGTTTTTACATCTGTTGTTTCTTTCTGCTCTCTGGGATCCAGTAGTGGCAGCGGAAAAATCCTTACAGATGTCTCGACGCGTTTCAAACTCTTTCTTTGTCAGTGAGGTGATGAAACTCCTCGTGAAAATGTGTGCACTTTCTTAAATTTAGCAGAAGCACTTTGTTAGACGATACTTGGCAACATTATCTGTGTCTGAACTCCTTTGTTTCTCAAAGAAAATAAAAGCGTGTTTGACTGATGGAAGAGTCCCGTTTGCTGATGTGTCCTGTAGAAAAACTGCCACTAGAGGTCGCTGTACCTGAGGCTCACAGTTATCCAGATTATAATGTTGACCCAACAAATCTTCAGACTTTAACAGTTATTCTTCATGAAATCCAGTGTTAGTTATTTAATTCATTCAGTTACTGTTCAATCAATCAAACTTTATTTGTATAGCACCTTTCATACAGGTAAGTGCAGTTCAAAGTGCTTCACAGATAAGACAGAACAAGTGTAGACCATAAAAACAGAAATTTGAGACCAATGCACGCGAGAAAATAAGTGATGAAAATATAATCAAATAGATTTAAAAGTTATAATAAAAACAGAAAAAATTATTAAATAAATACAGTTAATTGAAAGCTAGACTAAACTAGATAAAATGGATCAAAAGGACAAAAACTGATCAAACTGATCATTTTGGTCTCATGAATATTCTGTCAGACAGCTGAGAGATCGTCACAGCAGCAGAGACTTCTACAAACCTTCATCTGATTGGATCTTTATTAAATGACCACCATCAAAATCTGTATTTTTACAGTCACATGACCTGCAGCAGCTGACTCAGGATCCTCTGAACGTCTCAGACTGACGAGCTGCTGTCAGAGTTAAAATACTTCATCAATTGAGTCCTAAAGTCTGGACTTTCAAGTGTGTTAGTCAGTTTAGGTTCAGTTCTCCTGACTCGGCCAGTTAGCAAGATGTTTTGTGAATACAGCTCCTGGTTTGTACTGAGATGATTTAGTAACCAGCTAAACCCTGAAAAAGGTATTGAAAATGTTTCAAAACCAGATGGTAATGGGACGGTAACGCTGCTGTGTGTTTGCTGGCTGCATTAAGTAGCTGATCGTATATCAGAGTTGAGTTTCTGTCAGTTACCTTTTAGAGTTTTTCTTCCCTTTAGTGGTCAAAAGCCAGTTTAATTTCACATGTGAAGGTAGTTTTATATTTAATTCTAACAGGACTCAAAAGGATCCTCAAGACTTTAATATTAAACTTAATGAAACTTGTAGAGAACATATTAATAAGAAGCCCCTCTTTGTGCACATTGAACTGGAAATACAGTCAGATTCAGGTCGTAATAACAAGAACAACCATGTGGACCAAAAGAAATGACACTGAGACGTTTGTCTTCGCTTTCTGCTGATTTTACTAAGTTTATTTAAAATGATAAAAGAATAATTTATTCGTACATAGCACATTATCTTGACAAACTTCAAAACACTGGAACCACATGTGTCGGTAATGTATATGCATCTCATGTTTAAACTGAACTCATTTTAAGTATAAAGCATGGATCTTCAAATCACAGTATAGTTGACAGTTTACAGAAAGATTCAAATGTCGATGTGTTTTTTACAAGCAGCTAAAGCGTTGAACTGAGACAGGTGAGACTCATCTTCGGACAGGTGGATCAGACTCTGGTGCTGCAGCAGCTTCTGCATGGAGTCACATTAACCTGACGTCTGGAAACCTGTACGTCCTCCACTACGCTTCAAACAACTGCTCTGTTCTCAGATCTTTACCCCCAGGTGGCGCCAGAGGAAAGTTCATGTTGTTACCTAAATCTAAAGGGTTTATCTTCTGGACGGCGGCCAGTTTAAAACATCTCTGTCAGACTCAGCTCTACAGACCTGATCCAACTGTCATCAGGCTCAGCGGGACTTTGAGCTTAATGCTCAACATGCTTTCGTTTGTCTCACATTAGGAATGTGATATTAGCATGCTGACATGCTAATATTAATATGTTAGAAAACTAGCATATTAGCATTAATTCAGTCTCAGCTGTTCTTAGCAGGGATTCAGCCTGAAAACAGCCCTGCGTTGTTGGCGTGTTGTTGAAGGTACCGGTGAGACGATTAAATACGATCCAGGAAGTCCAGAATAGTTGAGCCTGGTTCAGCTTGTTCTCACTTGGACTCAGACTCAGTTCATCAGCCTCAGCTGCGGTTTGATCTCAGTACATGCGTGTTGAAAAAACCAAAAGCACAGCTGAGTCTGACAGGAATTCAAAAATTAGAACATCTATAGGATTTAGTGTAAAGAATGTTAGCAACACTGTGACAACATTGTGATAAATAAATGAGAAAGAGCTCAAGATACTTTTACTTTGGTGACGAATCTGAAACCACATGGAAAAGAAGAATAACTAATAAACTAGTTGAGATTCGTAAATGCTAGGTGAGTATTGATAGCAAAGAGCGTACAGTTCTCCAGACAAAGTTATTGGAGCTCTGAAAAGATACCGGTCTTTACTGGTTTTATCCCGGGTTTAGTTGGGAATTAGAATAAGTCGGTATACGAGTGAATATAATTTCATGTGTGACAAATATTACAAATGAATTCCCTCCTTTTTTCATTGTATGTCACCATTTGTAAAGTAAGGGTAGGCCACCGACTGCAGACTGCACTACCTGAGAAATCCTTTAAACTACTACACTTATTAACATCTACATGTGTTTGAGATTCAGCTGGTGATCCGGTGTATATGTTTATATGTGTAGAGGCTTTGTTTCAAATTCTCCCAGCAACCATGTCTGAAAAAAATAGAAAAGGACAAAGCTTGTTGTGGTGCAGTGAAATGTGAGTGTTAATAATATGACCAAGTTGATTTTACTCCGACAGTCATGCGTCGTCTGCAAAGAGCCGAAGTCCCACCACACTTTCAGGCTAGCTTTTGATCGACCAGCCCCTTTAGCAATGTTTTTTGTTAGATGAAACACTTTTACTTCTGAAACCCTGAAAACTCCTGTTCCTCCTCTCATTTTGCAACTCTACCGTCCCCATTACTCTTTATTAGACAACTGTGTTTTACTCTGAGATGAGTCAGCTCAGTAAACCTGTAGATTCAGGGCTTTGTTAGCTAACCAACTCAACATTACTCCTAATGTAGCAAAATGTCGACGCCAACATACGGCTAGTGGCCGCTACTAACATTAGCTTCTACCACATACATTACTGCAGCAAATCAGATGCTTTTACAACAGGTCACTGATAGATGGCCACAGACGAGGGTTAGCTAGCTTACAAGCTGACATTATCATCATATATAACACAAAATCTGATGCATCAATGGCAAAACGATCCATCAAAACACAGCACAGAAATAAATTATGATTAAAATCTGAAGTATAAAAACGGCTAGCTGTTCACAGCTGTTGAGAACCTCCAATATGGCTGCCAGAAGGTGTGTTATATCAGGAAAAAAGCCCTTTACACAAACTGAACACATTCTGTTTCTGTGAGATTTTGTCTTAGTTGAATACAGGGCTAGCATGTCAGTTCCTAGCTAGCACACCGGCCAACACTGACATTGTGCTGTTGGAGAATAAAGTTTCAGACTAGTTCATTTTTGTATGTTCACAGTTTCAAAACCGTCCAAACTCACTCAGACAAAAGTATTCGGAGGGTTGGCATTAGTGGGCCAGGCTACCTTCTTTTCCTTTGCCTCTCGGTCAAATGTATCGTAAACCGAGTCCTTGGCGACCGTCTTTGCTTGCACTGGGATGTCCACCACCCCAATGTAGTTCTTTTTGGCCATCCGAGAGCTCGCCGTGATGGTGTACGCATTACTGCGGTAGCATTTCATGGATGACATGCAGAAGGTCTCCCTCATGCCCCTTCTGAAGTTTGCATTGAAGACAGAGTACAGGGTCGGCTTGGATGCTGTGGAGCTGAAGGAGACCCAGGCAATGGCCGTGAAGAACAGCAGCCCCTGCCTACTGGGTCCATCAGACTCCCTCGGGTGCCACAGCTGGGCGATGTAGAAGGGCGTCCAGGTGAGGAAGAAAACTGAATTGAGCATGAGGAACATCTTGATGGTCTTGACTTTAGTCCGTGGGACGATGTTCATTGTCCGGCGCACCGTGTGGCCGTCAGCACTGATCCTCCAGATGTAGCGGATCACCCGCTGGTAGAATGACAAGATCAGCGCCACTGGGACCAAAAACCCAAACACGAGGTGAACCGCAGCGTAGGCTATACTGCCCCAGCTGTCCGGAAGGAAAAAGTCACAATGACTGCTGTCTGTAGATGTGGATCCATAGAAGAAGAGGCAGGGTGACACGAAGGCTGCGTCAAACAGCCATGAGGCCAGGATCATCTTCTTGGCTTTCTCTCTGGACACCTTGAAGCTGAGGGGGTAGACGATTGTATAGAAGCGGTCTACGGAGATGGAAAGCAGGACATAGACCTGCACCCCGGGGCAGAGGTGCTGCAGGTAGCGCACAGCCTTGCAGGCAGCGGCGCTCAGCGGCCATCGTCCTGAGGCGACCTGCAGGAGGATGAAGGGGGCGCAACTGAGGCTCATGAGCAGGTCTGCACAGGCCATAGACACCACAAAGTAGTTTGTGGTGGACTGAGTCCGTCGGCTCCGGTGGATGACCAGGCAGACGAGGGCATTTCCCAGGATGGAGACCAGCCAGAGAACCCCGAACACCAAGCCCAGCACGGCGACCTCGCCTGAAGTCAGCTCATAGGAGGCGGAGGTCCTGTTGGGCTGGTCGGAGGACGAGCCCTCGAGGCTGCAGAGGGGAGTTGTGGGTAAGGTTGCCAGGACAGTCGAGTTTTCCCTCTCAGAGTAGTTAAATGACATCTGATACGTGAACGATGGAGAGTACAGGGAGGGATTGACACCAACTGTGTTTGATGACTGGGCATACACCATAGCTACACTGCTGCACCTGAGAGGAGCTGTGGAGACAAAGAAACATGTTCATCATTAGTTCTCTGGCAGACTTTCACAGAGCTCATCAAACATGCTTTGGGGCCTGAAGCATAATTATGTACTGGAACTATTTCTTGACAAACAACAGTGTGTCCATCCACCCAGTGCCTCTGTGCAGTGAGTCTGGCTGCAGCCAGGTAGAGCTGGTGAGCACAGGTTTCGGTTGTGGCGATGGTCTGTATTGTAAAGTCTAAAGGAACCCTGTGAGGATACTTTTCCTCTGAGCTCTAATAAGACATATAGAGGACTGATGGGATTGTTTCTAATTAAGAAAGCCTCCGTCGCTGACAGAAACAGCACCACGCCTTAGCTGGCTGCGGAGGACTACGAGGGGAAACGTCTAATGAAGACGCAGTTCCACTTCAGGAATCACATCTGGGGAAATGTGTAAATTCTCAAGAAACTGAAGGCTTCCTGTGGATGCACTTTACATTTTCATTAATCTCCTGGAAACATCAGAGTATTGTTTTAAAACCTGTTTTGATTCAGTTGCTCTCAGCACTAGAATAATGTTCCTTCACACCAGCGTTTTTATAGATATAGCCACCTGTGACACCTCAAACCCATCAGCAGCAGCTAATTCACAGCCTGAGCTGCCGGTTGATTTCATTAATCCTTCACAGGAATCCAGTTTAGTGTCTGCAGAGATCCCGGTCTCCTCTGAGGTTGCCCATTAAGGATGTGAAGAAGTCCATGGGGGGAAAGCTCTCCGTTTGTTGTTTGTGTTTACTCTGCTGGATTTCCCCCTTAGCAACCTCATCCATCCTGACTGAAGGCCAGTGGGCTGACACATCACTCACACACAGACGCATACTGGACTGAAAATGATCTTATTACTACAATAATAACAAAACAGATACATCATTACATGAATTAAGTTCCAAAAAGACTCGCTTTGTAAAAAAAAAAAAAGATGTAAATAAAGCAAAACATTAAACATTATATTAGTATATAAAGTATAATTTATATTCAGTATGTTAAATAATAATTTAGTCGGGTTAAAAAAACAATAGATGCATTCAAAATGATTGATGGATTATTTGCAGGATTGAAAAATCAAGTTACAGAATGTATTCATTAGATTTCTGAATATGGTAGCTCATTACAGAACAGGAACCAAATCAAATAAATGAATCAATTAGTCATCAACAGAAAACAATCATTTAAATCATTTTTTCAAGGTTCCAGCTTCTCTGTTTTGTATCTCAGTAAACTGACAAAACATCTGAAGATGTCACTTTGCACTCTGGGAAAAGTTGATGGACATTTTTATCTATTTCATGACATTTTAGACCAAAAATAATCAACAGATTAATCAGTCATGAAAATAATTGTTCTTAAAATGTCTCAAGTTGTACGTCATCGTATGTGAAAATTTTTTTTAATTCTCCATTAAAATTCAGTAAAATATATCAGAAGCTTAAAGGCAACAGTCTCCATGCACACGTTTCACTTAAAAACATAAAAACATGCAAAGACGTGTTAGAAACAAGTCTAACAGCAGTCTAATAGGAACAGGACTATTGATAAGTTGATTGATACACCTGTACGCCTCATTTAAACTGTTAAATGTTGGGACTGACGGGGTTAATACACTCAGTGACCACTTTATTAGGTACACCTGTACTGGACTGTATAATCCAACACTACAGCTCAGTTAGTGCTGTTGTACTGAACAGCTTTAGTTTAACATTACCACTTGTAAAAGGTGTTTCTAATATTTTGTCCACCCCACTCTGCCTGCAGTACAACAGCACCACCAACAGTACTCAGATCCTTTACTAGTAATACCACAGTAAAACTACGTAATACACAGAATGTCTATTACAGCATAGTTCTTTCATTATTACTGAAATACTTTAAGCAGTATTTAAACTTTAACTATTTTAAACACTGCTGAGTATTTAGATCTGTAACAGTGTACATGTATAAACTTGTGTTTTTATTGTACTGAAAAAAAATGTTTCAGTAGTTTCCTCTGATATACAGTATAGTAAAGTAGTAAGTATCAAGCAGCATAACATGACATACTCAAGTAAAGCACAAGTACCTACTATTTATAGTATTTTGTACTTAAATACAGTACTTGAGTAAATGTAGTCAGTTATTTTCCACCGCTGTTTGTATGTATATCAGATAAATGCAGTACAGTAGGAGTATAAAGTGTATATAATGAAAATATTGAAGTCGCGCTGCAACTGAAGACTATTTTCAGAATAATTAAATCAATGTGTTGGTTTATTAAATGTAAGAAAAGAGTGAAATCTGTCCAAACTGACGTCTTTAAATGTTCACAACACAGACATTCAGTTTACTGAAGAACTGAAAAACACAAACTCAGCCACCGGAGAATGATCCATTCCTGACTTTCATGATGAATTAATCAGCAAAATCAATTATTTATCTATTGATTGATTCATTGAGTTACTAATTGTTTCAGCTCTGTATTTGTACTTGAGTGCAGTATTTGATTACCGTGCATTATATTACTGCTAGTACTGTTTGTAGCTGTGGCTCAGAGGTCAGTCTGTTATTCTCCTGTAAGACGTTAAACTTCGTGTCTCCATCAGCTGAAACATGAACTGAGGCTCCTTTAAATCCAGTGAAGAGTTAAACCTCTTCATGGAAAAACACTGAGCGCCACAATCTGCTGCTTCACCTCTAAAGCCAGTCCTTTCATTTTAATATGAAACATTTAAGGTGTAAAATAAAAAGAGCATCTCAGCCCTGTACTGACGGACAGTACCTGAGTACATGTACTTTTACTGTACTCGTGTACCTGCTAGAAAACAACATGCGCGTTTAATCAAATCTGCGAGCAAAATCTGATTATCAATAAAGAAATATTAAAATTACACACACTATTAATAGAAATACGTCCTTCTTACATGTTGGTCATTAGAGCTTCTTCGCTTCATGTTGAGCCTGAAACTCATCTCATCCATCAGGAATCAGACAAACAGGCAGATAAATAAATAAAGAGAAGCCGAGCAGCAGCATCATGTCTCCGGCCTGCTCGACGTGTCTGCTCCCGCAGCTGCTGCACCGCGATGGATGAGTGATGCAGGAGGAGCCGATCACACCGGATCACACCGGATCACATTAGATCACACCGGATCACACCGGATCACAGCAGATCACATTAGATCACACCGGATCACACCGGATCACAGCAGATCACATTAGATCACACCGGATCACACCGGATCACAGCAGATCACATTAGATCACACCAGATCACACCGGATCACACCAGATCACACCGGATCGCAGCAGATCACAGCAGATCACACCGGATCGCAGCAGATCACAGCAAACCCCCACAAACAGAATAGAGATCAGCGCTGTTTCCCTCCGGAGGTCCACAGGAGACAAACCGTCCGTTCAGACGCTGAAAACAGCCGCTCCAGCCTTCGTGTGTCGCCGTTAACGAGCCCCGACAGGGAGGTGTTTTTCTGGGGTTAAATGTTGGTGTTTAGCGGCGGACTCACCGGTTCAGAGCGGAGCAGAAACAGACGCTTCATCTTGGTGTTTTTCCGTGATTCAGTGCGGGAGGAAGAGGAGGAGGTCCGTGAAGGCAGCAGGCATCATGGTTGTTTGGTCGTCTTGTCTGTCTCTCTGTCCACCTGTCTGTCTGTCCACCACCTGTATACAGCCTACTGTCTGTCGGTCTGCTGGAGGATGAAGCTGCAGCTGATGAAGAGGAGGATGGAGGTTTTCTGACAAACAGGGGTGGACAAAACGGGTTTGGGGCCCACAGCCCCCCCATCTATAATAATACATTATCTTTTATTAGTTGATTAGATTTTGTATTAATTAATAATCTGAATCTGTAAAGTAACTAAAGTGATTAAATAAAAATGACCTCCCAGCATGCACCAGGGCAGCGCTCCATAATGTTTTTACAGTTAATGCAGTTAGACATGTGAGCCATCAACAGACTGATCACTATTGATTACAGTTTGAATTATTAGTTCACCAAACTCTAAAACAATGATTTTCTTTGACTTAAAAACAAATTTAACTTCAGTCAAATCAATGAAGTTATGTTGATTCAACTAGAAAATATTGATCAAGATCAATCAAGATTAAACTTCTGGCAGCTGCTTTTATTAACCTGAACATTAATAAACAAACTAACTGTTCCAGCAGAACTCTGTGTGGCGCCACCTTCAGGACAAACTTTACCTTTTTACTCCAACAGGTGTTGTGATCATTTCAGCCTTATGGGGGCGCTAGAGTGTCTTGCAGTCTGCTTTTAATGTTTTATTTCATGTCCTGCTCTGCTTCTCTTTTTATACTTTTAAACTCTGCATATCTACTTTAACATGTCAAGTATCTAGAAAAGTGCTGCATCAATAACGTATTATTATTATCATTATTAAAGGCTCTTCGGCAGGTCACCTCAGGTCGTCTCCACAAAGAACCAGATGGACTGAAAACCTTCATCCTCCTCTTCATCATCATCCTCCCAGGTGAGAGTGACTCTTTGTAGTTTAAGATGATTTTATTCATTAACAGGTTAATTACTGTTAAATTCTCATCATGTGTGTCTGTGTGCTGCTGCTGCTGGACCGATCAGGTGGATTAATTAGTTATTGATTATTGATTATTTCCCCCGTGCAGGTAACAGTGAGGTGTCACCTGTCGACCTTCACACCGTGTCTCTCTCTCTGCAACATGTCTGCTCTATAAAAGGAAATGCTGCCGTCCATCTACAGTTATTGGTCTGATGCTGACGGGGGTTGCTGTCGCAGCATGTCTCCGTGGCAACCACAGCGCCGAGGAGACGGTGATTTTCCAACAGGCTGGTCGCTATGGGCAACCAACAATGGTGCTGATGGGAGGGAGGAACAACACACAGGGTTAGAGAGGAAAAGATTATTTTATTTAAAGTGCAGCGAGAGAGATTTTAGTTTTCCATCAAAGTGAATCAACATGGAGTTCATCAGGTTTCAGAGACGACTATAAAGATGTCAGCATCTGTACCACGATGCTAATTAAACATTAAAGGTATGGAAGCTCATTTCTGCCAAGAGAAAAAAACCCCAGAACAACAAACGGATGAAAAGTTGATAAACTAAAAGTGCTAGGTCAAAAGTCAAAATTAAAATAGTAAGTCATAATAAAGTCAAATGTTTGGCTTCCGTAATATAATGATCACATTTTAATTCACAACTATGATTTTTATTTTTGTCATTTCATATATTTTATCCATTTATTTTATTTTCCTGGTGGAAATGTGCTTCCACATAAATGTGTCATCGTATCTACAGTAGAGAAAATTATGCCAAAACTTTTACCTTCCAAAATCTCAGTGAATCCATATTTGAACATAATATCTCATCATTTGGATTCAGTGTCATAATTTGGATGTAATCATAGCTCATTTTATTTTTGTCATTTTAAACATTTATTTTTTTAAATTCCCTGATGGAATTACACATCAAATGTAAAGTGCGTGAAATGTTCACCATCTTACCAGAGAATTCAAAAAGTGAAGGGTAAAATCTGCAAACTTGGAGTTCTGTGGAAGAAAATTGTTTTCTTGGATTTGTATATTTGCAGATCTTCCATACAGAGCTGAATGTTATTTATTCTATAATGTTATTTCTGTCGCGATAATGTTCTCGTACTCACTCTTTTCTTCACGAAATTGTAATTCTAAATCGAAATTCTGACTTTTTAATTTGAGATGCTGTCAGAATATCATGTCAAAATTAGGTTTAAGTTTTGTATCTCATAGTTTTGACTATCATTTAATTTTCACTTAAATCAATATTTTGACTTGAATCTGGATTTACTGGGTCATACTTTTGACTTAATATCATAATTTTAATGAAGTGATTTAATATTTTGCATTCATCTCCTTTGACCTGTTAAATCTCAATAAGTTTAACTTGGTAAGACTTTTAACTTACTGTGTATTTGTACTGCAAACAGGATGTTTACCGAGTTACCAAAGTATAAAAGAGCGACTCCTGACGAGACCAGAGCCGCTGAACTCTGGACTCCAAACAACGATCAAGGTAAGAGACATTTAACCCGTGTACGGAAGCTCATTTCTGCCAAAACTCAATAATAGAAATAAAAGTACTTAGTGAAACAAAATTATAGTTATATTAAGTTATAAAATCCTGACTTTTAAAGTCACCTGTGAGATGTGACAGTAAATGAGAATTAAATTATGTCAATGTTTTTATTTAATATATCAAATGGTTCATATTTCAAAATCTTTACCTTTCAAATCTCAGAGAAAGTCCAAAATTTGACTCATAATTTTGATTTCACAATTACAATTTAGTATCTAATCACTTTTATTCAGTAGCTGATCATTTCGACAAGTAAATTTTTATTTAAATATCTCATAGTATTGATCTAATATTCAGTGATTACAACATTAAACAGAACACATTCAGACAGCTTTGATATTTATTTATTTACAAGTGTTTCAAACAGTCATTGATCATTTTGAATGCTGATTATTGATAAAGCATTAACAGAACAGAACGTGCTGTAAAGAGTAAAAGGTGAAGATGAGCTGATGAGAACGGAGAGGAGGTATTTCTGCACATTACAACTGACCGACCAGCGAGAGAATATACGACGAGCTAATAAACTCTTAATGATTACTAATAAATTAACATCTAATGTAATCAGCATTTTCAACTTAATCCCTTAATATTTTCACTTTAAAATGTCAATTAAACTTACATTAACAGTGAAGAAATCAAGATATCTTTAATGGATTATCTGCAGTTAAAGGGCTTTTTAAGGGGCTTAATAACACCTTACACATGAATGGATTTGTCAAATATTCCACATTAATGTTTAAATCAATAGGATATGTCATGTGTCCATTAAAACCTACAGAACGTCATTAGCTAATTAAGGTTTTTAAAGTGTTTTTAAGGGATTTCTGGCCCAAACAGCTCGACTCAGATGAAGGAGTCTGCCGTGTCTTCAGGGGTAAATTTCAGGGTTAATTCCTTCACTGATCGTCAGATAAAAAGTGTTTAAAGTCGAGTGGAGTGAAGTCGTTTCCTCTGCAGAGTCTGTAGGAGAGGAACAGTTCACTAACAGGTTATATATACAGAGCTGCAGGATGATGTTTCTGTGGTCCAACCAGGAAGTTAGCATCGTCCTGGTTCCCTCCACAAACAGCCAATGGTATGTTTCCATTGGATTTTGGATAATTGCAGAAAATAAAAGCTTACGATTACACGAGTATAAACCCAACGAGGCTGTAAAGGAGGACGAGTGAGTAGATGAGTTTCTGTGTTCAGCGTGATGATGTTTAATGTCCCCGACAGCCTCTGGAGTCTCATTTAGACTCTTGTTAGCAACCGACTTTTTAAGACACGGAAAAGCTTCAGAACTCACCAGTGGAGTATTTACTGACAGATATTATATCGTAGAACAAAACGCTTGTGTTAACCACAGACCTTATTTCAGGAACCAAAAACCCGCTGACTTCCAGACGAGGGGACAGGAAGAGCTAACATGCTAAGTCACTTCAGGGTTTTAGGACTCGTTCCTGCAGGACTGACCGTTCATACAAAAAGCTCCATCTTCCAGTCTCACGTTATTTACAAGATAAACACAGAGTATTTACAGAAGCAGCAGAAGATGAACGACGCAACGAGTCTCAGATTCTGTCGACGTCCCTCAACCTCTCAGACCTCCGTCCAGCGTCAACGTCCCGAACCTGAAGGACAAACAGTCACATAGCTTCAACCAACAAGATGACTGACATACTAAATAACATGGGACAGGGACAAATGATACTTTAACTATTTTTACTTTTAAACCATAAGTCATGAAAAAGACCAATTAAAAAATACTGTGATTTACCCCTTAAACGCTCTTTAAAAACCCTTAATATACTGGAATCTATTATTTATTAATTACCTCATTTTGGTTTAAGTCCTCATTTACCAGCTAACAAAACAAGGTAACTTGAAAGTGCAAATGGTAAATAACCCCTTACAAACTCCTTAATATATGTCATCTGGAGCCAGGCTAGCAGTTTCCCCCTGCTCCCAGTGTTTGTGCTAAGCTAGGCTAACCTCTCTAAGAAGTGGTTGTTCTCTGCGAGCTCTTTGACGACTCCCTCCATCTCCTCCTTCAGCTTCTTCATCCTGAAAAACAACACGCTCAGTAACATCACCTCGTCTGCTCTGATTGGTTGACTTTGTAATGACATCAACAGAGAAGTTATATAAACACAAGCTGTATTAGAATCTGATTGGCTCCGATGGACTCACTGTGAAATTATTATTAATGTAAAAATCCACAAATAAATGCAGCGGTGCAAAGTAACGCAGTACACTTAGGGAAATATAGCATATACAAATTGTACTTTTTACAGTCAACAGGTGTCAGGTGATCAGTAAACTAATTATTCAGTCAGAGTAATGTGATGATGATGATGATGATGAAGATGAAGAGTAGATAAAGGTCTCACCCGAGTGTCATCTCCACCAGTGTGTTCTGACTCAGGTACGCTGACTGAGGCTTCATCCCGCTGGACACCAGAGGAAGAACCTTCTGAGGCAGGTGTTCCTGCAGCTACACACACACACACACACACACACACACAGTTAAGAGTTATTGATTTGCATCATATTTCGCCACCAAACCAAACCTGCTAAAATGAGAATTTATCAGAAACACATGGAGGCTGTAGCACCTCCTGCAGGTCAGTCCCAGAACAGCACCTGCTGCTATATTGATTAATAATAATAATAATAATTCAGCTAATTGAGAAAAATGAACATACAGGAGTCAAAACTCCGACCTAAAGACTCAATGACAAATCTTAAACTCGTGTTGTTTTGTGGTCTGTTTATCTAATATGTCCCTAAAACTGATTTGATGTCATCAGCCAACATGTTTTGTAACATTCGACTATTTAAAGTTTTAAATATTGGCTTGTTGAACATTAGACTGTTAACTTTATATTTCCTTACTAATAATAATAATAATAATAGATTAGTGAACTTTTCATTTTTACAGTGCGGATGTCTGAACTAATAAAAATCACTTGTTTGCGTCTCATCTTTGATTTGTCTTCTGTAGATTGATACGTGTGATGTTTGTCACCTTTTGGGGACGTTGTTTCGATCAGTTATTGATCGTGTCATCTGTTTGATTCAACTCCTTTTCTGATTGGCTGTTATGGTTCGATTATTAGGATGTTTCATGCTGTGAATGAGTCGATGACTCAGTGCTGACCGAACTTGAACACCTGTCTCAGGTGTGCTGCTTCAGACTGCACATTTAGAACATTTCTGTCTTTGTCATTTTGACAACTTGAAGCTTAAAAACAACGACTGTATTCATACAAACAGTATGTAGTTTCAATATTAACATCAGAAACATTATGTAATTTACAGGTGAGCCGAGCTCACCTTGATGGCTCTCTCCATCAGCAGCGTCACCTCCTTCTCGATGCTGATCAGCTGACCGGACAGACCGAGCAGCTGCTTCCTCACGTGATGAACCTTCCTGAAAACACAACGACCACGCTTCAACACACCAGGCCCGACTGCTGACTCGTCACACTGTCGCTAAGCAACAGAGGGGCTACGCCCACTTCCTGTCTGTGTAGGTGAACAGGTAAAGGAGATGATTTATAGTTTACCTCATCCACTCTTCACTCTTAGAGATGAAGAGACGATACTTCATGGCGCACTCCTCTGTGAACAGAGACCTGGCTTTACTGGCGTGAAGGACCAGCTTCTGTCTGTCACACACACACACACACACACACACACAATCAATATAACACATTCAGTTAACACGTGCAAGTATGTGATTTAAGTGCAGCTTAACCACCAAATCACATGAAAGTCACGAGAATCAGAAAGCTAAGCTAGCAGGAGTGGGGCTGGTTTTTTAATTATGTGAAATAACAAAATGGATATTTTTCATTTACAGATAACTGAGAAAAAATCAATACGTTTTAGCTCAAGGCTTTCACTTGATATAGCACTATGGCAGAGAGCGCAGTAATACTCAGCCAGAGCGCAGTAATACTCAGAGCGCAGTAATACTCAGAGCGCAGTAATACTCAGAGCGCAGTAATACTCAGAGCACAGTAATACTCAGTCAGAGCGCAGTAATACTCAGCCAGAGCGCAGTAATACTCAGAGTACAGTAATACTCAGTCAGAGCACAGTAATACTCAGTCAGAGCGCAGTAATACTCAGAGCACAGTAATACTCAGTCAGAGCGCAGTAATACTCAGCCAGAGCGCAGTAATACTCAGCCAGAGCGCAGTAATACTCAGAGCACAGTAATACTCAGCCAGAGCGCAGTAATACTCAGAGCACAGTAATACTCAGTCAGAGCACAGTAATACTCAGTCAGAGCGCAGTAATACTCAGAGCACAGTAATACTCAGTCAGAGCACAGTAATACTCAGTCAGAGCACAGTAATACTCAGCCAGAGCGCAGTAATACTCAGAGCGCAGTAATACTCAGAGCGCAGTAATACTCAGAGTACAAATACTGCATGTTTGGTTTAGCTGATGTTCGTTCAGTGAACTTACTTGTCAAATTTATGGATCTGTTCTTCGTTGTACGGCAGACCTGAACACAGAGAGACAAATTCCTGTTACAGCAGCACACGAAACTGGCAAAACAGATCCAGAAGTATTGAAAGAAATACACAGCGTGCTAATGTAACATTATACCTGCTAAACATCCGCATGTTAGCATGTAGCAAATAGCTATTTCTGAGTACAGCCTCGGAGCTGCTAGTTTTTCTTTTTGTACATTTTCTGTTTTATTATATTTACACTACGAACAGTCTGAAGATGGCAGCTAAACATTTCACTGTAAACGACTTTGTAACAGAGAAATCTTTGAATAAAAACATGTAGCTAAGCAGTTTTTAAAGCCACTCACGTCTCTCTGCTTTGTCCTTCTTGAACTGTTGGTAGATGGCCGTGATGGCGTCCAGCAGCACTTTGATCTTCTCCACACTGCAGAGACGAGCTCAGTGTCACCCCTCTCTCTCTCTCTCTCTCTCTCTCTCTCTCTCTCTCTCTCGCTCTCTCTCTCTCTCGCTCTCTCTCTCTCTCTCTCTCTCTCTCTGCTGCTATTGCTGTTGTTTCTGTTGGTGTTAACATCAATACCATCACCACAGCTATTACTTTACATCTCTATGTGAACTGTATTGTGCTGCTGTATGTTCTCTTTCCTCCTGCCCCCCCCCCCCCCCTTCAACCCAACCGGTCGAGGCAGATGACCGCCCACCTAGAGCCTGGTTCTGGTTCTGTTGGGTCTCTGTAAATATAAAGAGTCGGTCTAGACCTGCTCTATATGAAAAAGAGTCCTGAGATAACTTTGTGATGATGTGGCGCTATATAAATAAAACAACTGAATTGAACTACACACAGTACACACAGTACTATATGTAAACACACAGACAGCCTTACTTCCTGTCCTCGGGGTGCGTCCCCACTTGTTGCGTCCAGACGTCGGTCAGCAGGCCTCCTGGGAGGAATTTGCTCTTGATGTCTTGTGTTGTTCGTTCAATGGGCTCCAAAGAGCCGGAGATCTGCAACCACACCAGGATGTCATACAAGTACACGCTAACAAACACCCAGGAACCCCCACAGACCAGTCACTACACCCTAACAAACACACTCTCTGCTGCCTCGTATCACTCCGCTAAGCCCCTCCCACCAAACCCACAACTTGGACCGGCAGCAGAAGGAGTCGGTTCCGCAGTGAAACCGTATCCCTCGTAGGGCTCGCTGTCCACGGCGTGAGCCTCACAGAGACCGTGGTCCCTCCTGCCGTGACTTGTCTTCTCAAAGACGCCCCTCCAGCGGCCGCAGAGCAGAGCGCCCCAGGCTTCAGAGGCAGCTGCAACGCCGTCCAGCAGCGGGAAGAGAGGCTGGTACACCACACACACACCACTGTCCCCCATCAACAGTTACTCCCCACTGTTTGTCCTCAGGCCTCTTTGCCACTCGTCGTTATGAGCGCCATGGCATCGAACATACTGAGCCTGAAGCTCCGTGTTGTTTTGTTCTATACACCGCTGTAGGCAAAGGAGGTGCTGGACATTTATCACAAGTTTCAGGATTTTCCTCCACTGAATCAGGTTTTCACCGTCTGAAGGGACGTGTACGCACATCTGCTCTTGTAGCTCAGCCAATACGAACACACCGTCTCTCTGAAATAACCTGTGATTGGCTAAAGTCTCCCGTCACGGGATAGATTTACTGAAGCCTGAAAACAGAGGCAAGAGGGGGGGCTGAAGTAGAGGTCTGCTCTCAGACAACTTGAATTACAACATGCTGCACGGTTAATATGGCATTTTTGCCCAATGACGCCAAAAGAAAACTGCCTACCCAACCTTTAATTGGGCTGTTCATACAGGAGACAGAAAAAGTAGATCCTAGAAGAGGAGAAGCACCGGCAGTTGTATGATCTGCAGCACATGACAACAGCAGAAAGAAAAGAGCAGAGGAGCAGGATCGCTTGTTGACCGGCGCAGAGAAATGTGCTTCTGATGTGAGCAGCCAGGCTGCTGCTTGAGCTAGAACTGACATATCGTGGCGCTTCACGGCGCGTCCACCTCATATGTGAACCCAGCGTAACAAACACCCAGGAACCGCCACGGACCACTCAGTACAACCTGGGAATAACTGACATCACCTTAGCAACCAAATCAGTAACACTTCCACCTGCCTGAACACCCCACAAACCAGTTAGCAACCACCTAGCAACACTGTAGGAGTCACCATTAACATCTTACCAACCACCTTAAACACCATGGTAACCACATAGCAACCATATATTAACGCCTTAGCGACCACAGAGGACTGCCTTTCTGGCCACACAGTAACTAAACTTAAGTCCATGGCTGAAGTTCCCGACCGTAAACAAAGCGAGCACTCACTCTGAGGACTTTCTTGTGCATGTCTGTGATCTCGTCGTACTCTGATGACAGCATGTTGGCTCGCATCAACACCTCAAACCTGGACAGGAGACAGGAGGTCATGTGGTTATCTGACAGGTGTGACATTACCTGTAGATGTTTATTACTGTGAGTCACTCACAGCTGTTCGGTCTTCTCCAGGATCTGAGTGCAGTAATTACACAGGTGGAAAACCTCTGACTTCTTGTGTAGAATCTCACTGTAGTCCTCCTTCATCAGCTCACTGGATCAATAAACACATTTAGAAGAGACAGTTTTCACCATGAACACACACTAATATATACTGTGTATAAATAAGTCATGTAGAGAATTCGCCTGAAAGGTTTCTGTCACTTGACACCAGGTTTTTCACTGACTTGAGGATTTCTTTCCGTACAGTGAAACTGGATTATTCTTCTAAATGTTCTGCTCCACCTTGTGTATATAAACAGGAAGTGAGCTAAATCTAAACCGGTCAGTCAGTCCTTCAGCAGACCCGATCATGAGGTCAAATCATCTGCATCATCTCATCCACAACCAGTCTGATGTGGACTTACATTAAACCTCGAACTCCTTTCCGCACCAGTTCCTGATAAACCAGCAGAGACTCGGAGGTTTTCCATAAATGTCCGACGTCACCTGCAAAAGTCTGAACAACAACAACAACAACATCATCATCATCGTCATCATCGTCATCATCGTCATCATCGTGTTTTAATGTGCGATCAAGGTCAGTTTAACCTGGGGTTAGGTCGACTGAAGCATCAGTCCTGTCATGGTTACCTGCAGAGGTCAAACTGTTGACCTGAACGATGTTTGAGCCAACAGCCAATCAGAGAGCAGGATTCTCAGTGGTATACCAGATATTTAACAGAAAGCAGACAGAGATACGTCGGTCTGATTTCACTTTGTGGAGTCAAATGATTAATAACAACCCAGCAGTTACAGCTGAACTCACACTGCAGATATAGAAATGACTTCAGGAGCACTTCTTTCTAATTTCCATTGATTAAAACTCAGATCTGCTTCTGTGATAATCAGCTGTCATTAAATCAAAACATGAGGAACAGAAGTGACCGTCACACCTGTCTGCAGGTCAAAGTGTTTTCATTATTTTTTCTTTATTTCTGTTACTGTTTTCAGTTTCTTCATCAGAGGTTTCTGTGGATAAAACTGGAAAAATATTCCTTTATACATTATTAAAACATCTGACTCACGTTGTGTTTGGCTTCTTATTCTGTATTCTAACATGTTCAACAGACTGTTTTCTGTCTGCAGTTTATGAACACGACGGGAAAAGTTGAATCCTGACTGGCTGGACTAGAGGTTGTGCTCGTATTCTTTAAATCTGGATTGGCGCTCAGTCTTTCTCACGTGGTTGAGTTCAGTCAGTACCTTTGCGTAGCTGGCGTCCAGGTCCAGATCGTAGCGAGGTTGAACTTTAGGAGGACTGGCTGTGGAGACAGAAACAGCCAGTTAAACTTTCCTTCTTCTGCCTGTCTGCTACTTTCAGTTGGTTAAAGTTCGTTGGAGCTCATTTAGGACATGTTTAAATCATTGTGGCGCCGCTCGGCAGCACTACGTACGGTCTTCAAAGATGAGTCCCACGGTGGCGACGGACTCGCGGCTGACGAGCATGATGGGATTGTCTCTGGAGGTTTTGGGGAAGGTCTTGGCCTGGCGGTTGGGGTCCAGGACGAGGCGGCGGCCCTCGTACAGCAGCTCCTGGTTGTGGAGCGGGATGCTGCTCCTGCGGGACAACAGCTCCTGGAACAGCGCCGCCCTGTGGACACGTGAAAAACAGCTGCTTTCAGACACACAGCGGACAACTTCCTTACATCCAGGGAGGAGGATCTTCCTCCCTGGATGTAAGGTTGTCTGACTCAGGCCTTTGACACGTGTTCTGTTGACATGACTTGGTCTCTCACGTGTTGTATTCGTGGATGTAGACGTGGTGCAGCGTGGCCTGCTGCAGACTGAAGACGTAGACGACGGTCCGGTGCAGGATGTCGTTGGTCTCAGCGAAGAACTGGTCGAAGCCCCAACACTTCTCCTGATCGGCCTCCAGGATGTTGGCGAGAACCGGAGTCAGGAGGCTCTGAAGACCCCTGAAACATCAGACGACAGGTTCATGGCTAGAATATCCATATTTGGGATTCTGGTGTCATAACATCTTTCTGATTAGAGAGGTAGAGATAGATATCTTTTCCCTGCACCTCTACACGTGTACATGAATAAACTGTATCATCTTAGTTCATGTATTATTTGTGTTTTGTCCTTAAATACACAAACTAGCTACGTAAAGTAACATAATTACTTTTTTATGCTAACCTTAAATGCACAAACTATTCTTTGTTTTGCTTCAAGTTTTGTTTAAAATTAATCCTTCTTTTGTCTCTCACTCTAATAATCTGAATTTCTGCTTTTTTTAAATACTCCTTTGCGACTGCAGAAGCAGCGTCTGAGGTACAAGTACTCACCTTTTAAGCCAAACAAAAAAACCCGTATATTTGAGTGAAGGTTGAAATGTAAAACCCTGAGCTACAGGAACACGATGAGACCCCGAACACTGACGTGTAACCGTGTTGTCTTACTTGGACAGGCTGCAGGACACCGGCATCTCCGTGCTCCACTCGATCTTCCCGTTCTCACACTTCTGATGGCCGGAGATCGTCCCAGACGGTTTCTCTGTGATGATTTTATACCTGAGACAAACACACAGCTCCGTCAGTCTGATGTTGGAGTAGCCGTTCTCTTTAGAAACAAGCTAACGTCTCGCTCTTACATGACTTCTTTGTTCCTGCGAGGTCCTTCGAACGGTCTGAACGGGAGGCTGCCGGTGGCGGCGTGGTAGAATGTGACTCCGATGCTCCACAGATCCACCGTGGCTCCGTATTTCTTCTGGTGGTCTTTTCTCAGCACGGCTCGCTCGTACAT
Organism: Macquaria australasica; assembly: GCA_005408345.1. Lineage (NCBI taxonomy): Eukaryota > Metazoa > Chordata > Actinopteri > Centrarchiformes > Percichthyidae > Macquaria > Macquaria australasica. Next base: position 60,058 of record SEMN01001199.1, on the reverse strand, counting down.
GTCGGGGTGCTGCACAGGAAACACACGAGGAAGAGTTCAACAGGAAGTTAAAGACGTCACCTCGGACTCCTGAAACTGTTATGGACAGTTTTCAGACATTTTACAGACTGAAAGAAAAAATAGTCAACAGACTAAAGAATGAATATAGTGGTTAGATGCAGATTTAATGCTAACATAAGTTTTCTTATGCTAACATTTTCACTCCACCTTCGAGTGTGGACGTTCAGAACGACCATCTTAAACTGACCTTCAGGTCTCCACTGCCACTTTACAAGACTTTCTTTAACTTTGACTGTGTTTTCTCTCACCAGGTATTCCTCGGTGCCGTACAGGGACACAAACTGCTCGTCGTCCTCCAGCTCTCTGGCTGCTCCGAAGTCCGTCAGTTTGTAGACGGAGCGTCCGTCCTCTCCGATCACGCGCATGATGTTTCCTGGTTTGATGTCCCGGTGAACAATACCGTACTCTCTCAGGTGGTTCATACCTGCCACTGAAGACACAACAGCCAATCAGAGCACACCTCAGAGTCAAAACACTACAGGTAGTGTTTCAAAGGTATCCTAAATATTCCTCTGACAGCAGCTCAAAAACAGCATAAGTGATGGTGAATTAGTGAAAACAGAATTCCTCCGTCAGCGGACTCATCAGGATTCATTTAACATCAGGTGAGCTTCAGGTGACCAAGCTGTTCCTCACCCACATCGTGCAGAACTATGAGGAACTCGTCCTCAGGAAGTCCGTAAGCGTTGGACGACTCCTCTAAAACCGTGTAGAGACTTCCACAGGGACAGTACTCCATCACCAGGACCTTGTGACGGGTGTTGGACTGAGAGGAAGACGAGGTCAGAAACAAGTTTACACTCTGCAAGACTTCACACCCGACATGACTCATGATATTTATATATGTCCTAAAAACCTAAAAAACAACTGAAACCACGATGACTGAAACTAAATATAAAGTAAAACCTGTTTTTCATCAACAAATAAAATGTAAAAGACGGACGAATGTTCTTATTCATCGACCTGCAGACCTCTGTGGAATCAAAATATCTCTCAGAAGTTAAATTTAGACATTTGATCGTTAATAAGAAGAATCTTACATTCAGTAAGGTCGTGTCTGTCAGTAAAGTTCTCTGATGATTTATGGAAGCTGCAACATGCAGCAGCACGCCCACGTTTATAAGAAGCTAAGCTAACGTAACTTCATCACAGTCACTGACCTCTTCCTCCACAGCGAAGAGCTTGACGATGTTCTTGTGGTTGAGTTTCTTCAGAACCTCGAACTCTCTCATTTGGACGTCCAGCGGCCTCAAAAAGCTCAGGTTGTTGAACACCTTGACAGCGTACAGGTCGCCTGTTTTCTACAGTGAAATACGGAAACATTTAGTTAGACTTTAAATGTGGAGCTTGACTGGATCCTCATTTTCTCTCTGTGGCAGAAAATGACTCTTAAATGTAATCTGGACAACAGGAATGTTTATACATGAATCATTTCCACAGGTTTCCTGAAACTAATAAAATAAATGTTGATACTTTACAGACGGACCACGCCCGTGTAAAAACCCGTTTGTGATTAGACGTAAACTTGACGTGACAGACCTGAGGCATCGACATTAAATGAGACATAAGATCCTAAATTCAAACAGAAGATCAGGTTCAGACGGATCCTCAGACTTTAAAGATTCAGGTCTAAGGTTTTGGGAAATTCCCCCTCGGTGCAGTTTACAGGCTGAAGGCTCTTTGGATCGACTATAAACACAAACTGACGTCTGAACTCTGAAATCTGAGTGTTGACTTGTAAAAGGAGGAACGCGGCTCTTCCTTTCCTCCTTTTGTAAACACAATCTGTGATTTCCATTCAGACAGGTCTGCTTCCTCCCGGACAGCGAGCCCGACAGCGAGTGAAGAACCCCCCTACTGTCTGTTTATTGATCGATCAGCTGACTGTAATACTGTACATGTGGAGCTCTAACTTTATTCATAAAACAGAAACTTTTAGCTGTTTGTTTAATCTGAACGATGATGAATAAATCATAAAAACATTTTTACAACTAATCTTTCTTATTTTTACTTCCAAGTTCATCTCCAGTCATCCAGGAACGCGTCAAAGACTCTGCAGCCTTCATCCGTCTTAAAATACCTCCTGAAGCTACGGCGACGGGCCCTGAACCTGGATCCCAACATGCCAAACAAAACCACAAAGAGCTCTGAGCAGTTTGTACTGGACGAAAAATTACAAGCAGACGTTAGTTTCTTTTATTTCAGAGCAGGAATGATGCTGTCAAACCTGGCAACCTCACGGTAAGAGTCATGAAACTGAACCAGGATCAAACTGTCTGGAAAATCAGCAGAGAAACATTTTACAGGTAAAATAAGCAGACAGGAATGTTTTGACTTCTCCAGTGAACTAAATACCTCGATGTAACTTCCTGTAACTCCAAACCTTCTATTACACAGTGCTGCTCTGTGATTGGCTGCGACCCTCCTGCGGCAGCTCAGGTGAGTCTGGAGTGGGTTCATACCTTGTGTCTGCCGCGGTAAACGTTGGCCGTCGCTCCCTGACCCAGCAGGTCTGAGATGAGCCACAGGTAGTTGGTGGTGCTCTGCATCCTGACGGCTGCAAGTGATCCTGAAGACACACAAACAGCTGATCACTTCAACAGGGCTGCACCTAACCCCTGCTAATCAATTCATCTGTCATTTTTATAATCAATGGATTCATCTATTAATCACAAAAAGTCCAAAGTGACACCTTCAAATGTCTCATTTTGTCCAACCAACAGAAATCTCTCATATATATACATATATATGTATATATAGAAAGTTTTGTTTGAAAAATGATTCAATGATTAACTGATTATCAGAATAGCTGCTAATTGATTTGACGGCTCTAATTCTGCAGCTTTATTTCATTTAACTCGTATCTGTTTTTATCCCCATAAACCATCTGTAAACTTTATAATAAAGTTTATCGTTTAACATATTTCTATTCCATTTTATTTATTATATATTTAATTGTATTAAGTGACAGATATTTGTATATTTTTTACTTTAGGAACATAAACTTTACTCTGATAAATAAAAGTGACGTTTACGTCCCTGCGCGGCGGTCACACGTCATCACGTATCCGCGACGTCACGGTGTGTCGGTGGAAATTCCCGTTTCAGGCCTCAAACTCCAAAAAGCTGCAGACTAAACGGTGAAACGGCAGGTTATAACACACCGAGCCGCCGGACACACGGCCGGGGCCGGGCCGGGCCGGGCCGGGCCGGTCCGGATGAGTCCGGGTCCGGCTCGATCATTTAAACCTGCTAACAAGCTAAGCGTTTAAACAGCGACAGATCACCGGGTCCGTTAGCTAACGCGTCGAGCTACAGACCGGTTCCGGTGAATAAAGCGTCGCTACGGGTTTCCGGTATGAAATGAACCGTGTTTATTTTGTTTATTTTGTTTATTTTGTTTATTTCCTCACCCTTCTTTCTGCGGCCGAGTCCTCTTCTTCCGCTGTTCCCTGGTCATGTGACAGCAGCGGTCCAATCAGCGCACAGAAGGAGACAAAGGAGGCGGGCTTACAGTTACCGTAATACTGAGAGCAGCAGCGGCAGACACAAAGTGTGCGCCGTCTCACAGGAGTAAAACGAAACTCTCGGTGCCGTTTTATTTCCGGGTTGCTCTTCTCGCACCTCCTACCTGCAGGCATAGACATATATATATATATATATATATATATACGTATATATGTCTATGCCTGCAGACACGTCACGTTTTAGTGGACAAGCAGTTTGCACTTCCGTGACAAGAGCCAAATGTGCCAGGTAGTGCTCATTCCTGGCTGTGATCGGTTATTACGGTAGCTGCAAAGGAACCTGGAACCAAAGATGTTCTTTAACTTTATTTAGGTAACAAAATTATTGATTTGTTTTAATTATTATAATGAGGAGTGACATATTCCTCACAAATGACAAATAAGATAACACACACACACACTTTCTACACGAGCCACATTTTGGGTTTGGGATTAAATATCTAATGAGATTCAGATGCAAACTAATTTTTTAAATTTAGATTTAACATTTCAAGTTAGTAGTTTCAAGTCAATAATTTAGTGTATAACTTTTATAACTTTAATCAGGTAATATGATTCTTGCTTGAACTGTAATTTATTCACGTTTTACAAGAAAAAAAGCAAAGTTTTCAAATTTCACTCTAAATGTTGTTCAAAGTTCAGATTGAGGATGAAACATTTAGATTTTTAAATCAGTTTTACATTTCTTTTAGAGAAACAGCTATGAAAAAGTTCTTTCCATAAATCGTGTAAATTAGTTATTTTAAAAAAATTCAGATTTTTAATGGAAATCTACAGCAGTTTCTCTTCACGTTGCCGTCTGTCAAATTAATTTGTTAAAAGAAAGTATTTGTCCATAAATCCCCAAATATCAATCAGCACACAGACGCTCACTTTAAAAGTTCACTCACTTTATATTTAACAAAAAGACAAAAGAAATCAGCATTTGATGAGTTACAACAGCTTATGGTGGCAGCTGATGGGCTGTACAGGTCCATCTGGCGCTCTGGTTTACAGGTAAAGCAGCCATCGTATAAAAACGGAGAGTTTAGTGGAAATTAAACGAACACGACGAACCAAATGTTGGTCGTCTCCACAAACGTCCTTGTAAAGCACCATGAGAGCAAAACGGATGAAGGACAACATTTAAAAAAACGACACAAACTTCTGTTTTCCTGTCGAACCTCCGAAAAACCTGGAGACAAAAGTGCTTTAAAAAAAAACATAAGACTCGACCTTTTTCTTTTTACATTTCTACTTTCTTTGACTCTTTTCAACCACGTTCGTCACCATCTGTACAACACGTCTGCCTTCAGATTGGTACGTTTGATTTGTCCTTTCTGTCTGTCAGGTGTTATTTTTACATTTTATTTACCTTCTACCAAATCTGTGAAGCCTTAAAGGAGTTCAGAAAGGCGGGTATCCAAACTAAATCCTCATTTGTACCGAATGAAATTTGTCCGACTCGACTGTTCGGTTTCATCATCTTGTTGACTTTTCTTCCTGATTTAAATCAACATTTGCAAATTTTCAGGTTTTAGGTTCCAACCATGAATGTCAACATGTCATAAAATAACATTAATACAAAAACTTGCACATTTTAAACTGAAGTTTATCTGGACAGTTGTTGTACGGCAGCTTGAATTTAAACATTCACTTTTGAGACATTTTGGCTTCTTTTATACAAAATCTTGTTTGTATTTCTGAGAGACATCGAAAAACTGAACCCCGGCCCAACAGATCAATACTTGGAGCCGATTTCACTCCTTCAATTTAGTAATTTATACCCTCAAAACTTGGATTTCTTGGTTCCCTCAAATTATGAATTTGTACGCTTAAAACATTAAATCAAGTCCTCATTAATTCCCTAAAACTCCTCACTGTGTAACTTTGATTCCATTTGACCTTTTAGATTTAACAGTCCATCTTCTGTCTAAAATAAATGGATTTGGTCTCAAACAATATTTTGTTCATCTCCGACATCCCATAATACAGATTGTTTCACAGCAAAAAAAAACAAAAACAACTTTCTTGATCCTCTCAGTAGAAACAGACGATGCTCAGAAGAGATTTAGTCTTTACAAAACTGTACAAATTATTAATCCAGAGAGAAAATGAGGTAAACTGAGGGTCGGGTTACTAAACTGAAGGTAAAAAGAAGCAGTGAGGGAACCATTTACCAACACCAGGCCAGACCATAAACATCTCTTCACCAAGTCAGTCATCTTTCTGGACTAAAACACAAACCAAACGTCCTCCTTTTACACGCCGTCCCTCCAGCTGCACGACAAACGTGAAGGTTTGTACCAGAAATCAGATAAAAAAATAAAAGTCCTTTAAAGTGCAGTCAGAATGAGAACGTCTCCAGTTCCTTTATTTGAGCAGTATGTGCGCAGTCGGCCTGCAATAAGAGAAGTGATTGTACCACAGGTAGCTCGCACCTGTCGGACAGGTGTGGACAGGTGCTGAGGAAGTACGGAGGCAGCAGGGAGCCAAAAATATAGATTCATGTTCAAGTCCAAGATAAACTGGACTTTTGGCAGTTTGAGTTTCTGTTCAGATAAATGAGACCGTTTTTGATTTTCACTGCACTGTAAAAAAAATAAAAATAAAAAAAGTGTCCTAAAATCATATTCTCTTAAATGAGTGAAAACTGGAGGGAGTATGGTGAAATGACTTCAAGTCATTCTACGGAGCCGCCTGACGTCCATTAGGAAAATAAATTTTTAATATCTTGTGCACACAAAATAATAATTTGTGCAAAAATCTTAAAGGCACAAGTTCTCGTGGGCACAGAAACTGTTATTACAATAATTTTTGTGCCCAGGAGAACTAACCGAGACAACAAGCACAAGATAACGTGTGAAGTTACAGTCATGTTAGTGCACAAAATACCAAAACTATCTTTCAGGACTTTGTTTAATTGCGTTTCTAGAATCCAGAATCAGCAGCTGCCTGATGTTTCTGTCTTCAATCCTTTCTAGAAAATTCCTAACATTTCTCTTGAAATGTGGAATTATCTCAACAGGATGAAGCAAAAACAGGGGGCTGGTATCAAACATGAATATATATATTTTCTGTTATTGATCGCAATGCAAACTCTCAAAAACCTTTCTGAAAGTTTGATCAGATACATTTTGAAAAACATTTTTATATATAGAAGTATCAGGAAATGGTTTTTAGTATCCGTACCAAAACCTTTTGACTTGTATCGAGAAGTTGATAATGATCGGGCTCCAACCACCGTCACTGATGTCTGGTGGTTTGTTTCTTTAGGTTTTCTGAGGTTCACTGCACTGTAACGACGACTTATTCCAGCGTCTCAACATCTGATTTTCTACAGTGAGCGACGAACAAAAGCCGCTATGGAAAGATTATTAAACTTGTGTCAGCTTGTTTCTGGAGGATCATTCAGTCTTTGTAGAATTTAATAATTTATAAAAAAAAAAGAAAACAAGAGGGATCATCTCGGCCTGATCTTTAAATTAAAAGCCAAACAGTAAAATGCCTCGTTGAGACAGATGATTTTTGTGCTTTAAAAGTGTAAAAAAGAAAGAAAAACGTTAAAGCCAGCAGAGACCTGACAGTGTCGATGTGTGAAGATTGTCTGATTCATGCTGGTGTTATTTTTCTCTTTGTGACTCTCAGAAGCTCAACAACAAACCGAACGTGTGACGTCAGGAAGGGAAACGTGGAAACGCTCCTCCCACGAGACCATGCAACCAGTTCATCTTGAAAAATATATTTTTCTGGTCGTCACGGAGACGCACAAAGACGAGAACAGATTGACAAAACAACAGATGGTTGACACAAGCGTCAAGGCAACAGAACGGATGCCGCCTGGTGTTTGGCCTCTGGTCCCGGCGCGCTGCCTCCACGCCGTTTAGAAAAGATCATTTTGGCACAACAGTCCTTCAAACATCATGAACAGACAGAAAAAACCTGGATATGTTCTTCGAGCTGACTGATCTGAGATTGTCGCCGTACGTTTGGAGTGATATTCTGTAGAAAAATATAATGAGGCAATATAAAAAAAGACGGAATGAAAAGTACTGCAAGAGTTCAATGGATAGATTTACAATGATTTTCTATATAGCTTATAAATACGTTATCTACACAATATGTGGTACAAAAATACTATATAGCATTTAGTGGGCACTGGATTTCCTTTGTGTTTTTTTTCCTCAAAGTAACAACAACATAAAAAGTAAAAAAAGACATGAAGGTGTGGAACTGGTCAGGCACAAGATCGACTTCTTGGTGGGAAACTTCCTCCACATGAGAACAAAGATCCAAAAACTAAAACCAAGAGGAGGAGCGACGACGTGCAGCTCCGAGTCGATTCACTCACAACCTGCTGCAGCCGAACGTTTCAACGAGGACAGAAAAGGTCAAACACAAGCGAACGTTTTGGTTTAAATCCCGTCTGAACAGCACGGTGATTTGGGGATGTGAGTCATGTTCCACCGGACCTTTAACTTTTAGTGGAAAAATGTTTTAGTGTTTCGTACGGAGGCCCAGAGGGGACACGAGCAAAAAAAACAAAAACCAAAAGAGGCCGATTGTCTCAACATCTCTGTGAGCGGCACAACATTTTGGCTCTTGTCCCTTCAGGGCCTCCGTAGTGTTTAATCAAACTCGATGAGCAAACCACAATATTTCCGATCCCCTGCAACCTCGTCAATACTCTCAGAGTGGCTCCTGGTTTGATTGACTGGGTAATAAATATGTGCCTTATATAGTGTTATTGCTTCAGCTCAGATCCTGTGTCCTCGTCACATGACTCGCATCCACAACTGACGATCCTACGAACCGTTTCGTAAACGAGGAGGTAACTTTAACTCAGAGACCCAGGACCACATCCTCTGCCACTGAAAACAGGCTTCCTGTCCAGCCGCTCCAGATCCAGTTTACATGGAAACTACAAGATGGCTGCCGAGCGGGGGTGGGGGGGGTCTTCTCCTGGAGCGGTTGTTTTTCATATTTGGCATCAAATGTTCAAACGTTTCCATCGTGTGCTTTTTGTCCTTCAGCCTCTTTTCTCCTGGTTTAAGGCAACTTATATTTGTGATGATTTTAATAAAACCTTTTCTTAAAAAAATGTACAAATTTCTTAATACAAACCTCTATGGCATTATCAGTAAACACTGTATAGAAAATATATAAATATGCTTTTCTCTTTTTCAATGTACAAATGTTCTGCAACTCCGCTTCTCTTCTTCCTCTCGTCAGTCTCTTTCCCATTTTTGACCTCATATATGCACAATTGCTATTTACAGTGAGGGGGCGGAGCTGTGCCGAGGGCGGGGTGGTGGTGGAGGTGGTGGTTGTGGGGGGTTTGGCTCACGAGGAGTCCGTGCAGGGCGACGGCGGCGGCGGGTACAGGTGGTGGGAGTAGCTGCGTTCGGTGTAAGGCGACGGCGGGCAGCTCTCGCAGTTCTCCTCCGCCGACAGGTACTGGCTGCGGGGCGTCGGCGGCGGCGGGAAAGGCTCCGAGTCGTAGTTGAGGTCGCTGGTGTAGCCCTTGGCGGCGGCGCTGGACTTGAGCGGCGCCCGGCGTCCCGGCGTGTAGTCGCTGTCGCACACGTCGGTGCTGCAGGGGGTGGTGGGGGGGGCGAAGTGGCGGTAGGTGTAGGGCCGATAGCTGAGAGACGGAAACACCAGAAACAACAACAGTCATCTACAGCCTCGTTACATCAGAACAGGCAGACGAACAAACTGACTGACCCCTGATTCTAGTCTTGATGCTAAGCTAAGCTAGCCGGATGGAACACTGAGCAGAAGAGGACTTCAGCTGGAGCATCCAGGTAACTCACCTGTAGGATCTGTGTGTTGACGGGCTGTTGGAGGAATAACCAAACTCCATGGTGTACTGAGAGCGGACTGTAGCAGGAGACGGAGGAGGGTTCAGGATCTGCAACCACAAAACACACTTGAGCTTCAACTTGTTTTCTTCAGCAGGTTCACGTCTCATCATTATCCGACATGTTTGAATTAAAGCGACACCTGTGGACATCAGGTGGTAACGAATAAACAAAGAGCTCCAGATTATCAGGACAACAGGCCAACAACGTCTGCAGGGACGCTTCTTTTTACACGTCCATCATTTCAGAAGTTTCCTGAAAGAACTTTTCAATTTGACTAATCAGAGAAATTAAAGTTATTGACTGTTAATATAGTGAGTTGTTTCATGAAAAACTGCTTTATTTAAACCCAAGAAAACATGAATTCATTGACTGTTGTAAACTTTATTCTCCACATGTTGAAGAAGAATTTAAAGACACGTAAATTAAGTTTCCAAAGTAGCTTATTAACAAGACGAGTGTTGATTTATTGATCCTGAATCTGACGTTTGTCTGAAACAGCAGAGTTGGAGCTTTAAAAAGCCGATCTGATAAATCATAAATACGGATGATTGACAGTAAAGCTGTTGAGTCCTGAAGCTCTCACCGGGGGGAAGTAGGTCCCCTTGGTGCTGGACGAGCTGCTGGACGAGGCTCCGGTGACGTGAGCGCGGTCGTACGGAGGCCCGCTGCTCCCGCCCATGATGCTGAGGGAGCCAATCACAGACTTCCCTCTGGACATACCTGTGGACAGGTTTGGAAAATGAGCGTCAGCGTCATGTTTATGAAAAAGACGATTGACATCGTGAACGCCGTGCTGAGCGTCCCACCTGGCAGCGAGCTGGACAGCGAGCTGGGATGCGGCACGTAGCCCAGCGGCACCGACGACGGCCCGTGGACCACGAAGTCGTTGGTGACCGTCTCGCCGTCGTCCTTCATCTGCGGACAGAGGACGCGCTGACACACGAAGTACACGGCGCCCACCACGAACAGCACCATGACCACGCCCACGATGGAGCCGATGGTGTTGTTGGACGGAGGAGGCGGCTCCTCGGTCGGGTCTGAAACCACAGAAGAAGAAGAGGGACGTTAAAACGCAGCAGACTGTTATATAAAGACAAACATCAAGAAACTGAAACGAAAACAAACTTCTGATTTTACAGACTTTTCCTTTAATGTGACATTTATCAATATTTATTCATCTCCTGATTCAGTTCAGCCATGTTCTTCTGCACCACTGAGCTTTAATCAGTTTGCTCTTATTCAATAAGAATTATCTATAAAGTTTGGGTAATATCTTTATTTCAAACTTTTCAAAAACAAAGCATTTCTAAAGACAGAAACCAAGAAATAAAAATCAATAATAAATCAATAAGCTTAAAATGAAGTGTGTTATTAAAGTTGTACTTTAATAACACACTTGTTATTGGTAGCACACGGGTACACACACACACATATACATACACACATGTATGTATGTATGTATGTATGTATGTATGTATGTATGTATGTATGTATATATATATATATATATATATATATATATATATATATATATATGCTGAACACTTTGTGCAGTTTGAATGAAAATGAAATCTATTACAGGTCAGACTGAGTGAAGGTGACTCACAGCAGCCGATCTCGTCAGAGTTGTCGGTGCAGTCGGTGTTGTGGTCGCACTTCTTGTGTTTGCCGATGCACTGACCGTTGGAGCAGGTGAACTGGTCAGCAGGACACCGCACTGAGAGACAGACAGGAAACCAGAGACAGCATCAGCCTCGTTACTCACACACACTTCAATTCATGATCATGTTAAAAATCTATCTTCTTGTCCTGACAGACATCACTGTGGGAATAATGAGCAGGAACGAAACATGTGCAATGTATATGTTGAAACATTCAGACAGATTCAGATCAAACTGTTATTTTACACCAGAAGAGGTTTAACAGGGGAAGACATCGAGGTACTTGTACTTTCTACTTCCCCAGATCTCAGAGGGAAAACTGCACTTTTTACTACATTTATCCAACAGTGGCAGTTACTAAGTCCTTTTTCCTGTAAAGCATTTCCTGGTTGCAGCGGCTCTAATGTGAAGATTGCTGCTTTTCCTTTTAATAACTAATAATTTAAATGTACTGTAAATCATGGTGAGGTCTGGACTGTTGGTTGGACACAACAAACTCATCTGACTCGGATTTCTGACGTCCAGGTTTGTAAAACACACAAAGCTGTTAAAGTCAGACACTAACGAATCTGCTCTGTCTTCGTCAAAGCCGACAGTAGGAAACCTTCAGGCAGCAACTGTCACTGATCAATAATCACTCAGAACTAAAGCAAACTGGACCAAAGATCCTCCGTGAGGGAAGAAGCTCCACTGTCACACCACAGAGTGTTTCTGTGGTTCAAGAGTGAGACCTCTTCTCTATAGATGATCTCAGTCAGTTTCAGGACACATCCTCCAGTTAAACCTTCAGTCAGATCAGATCCGAACCAGGACCTTCAGGATGTGGTGATGAGGTGTCAGGTTTATGTTACTTCAGTGTGTCAGAAACACATTTCATCAACATTTAGGTCAATAAATCTGATCGGACTGATAATAATATTGATTATCAGCAGATAATCAATATTAAAGGACTGGGATCAGGATCTGGGCCAAACTAACTGGATCAGGACGTCTCTACCAAAGCTCCCAGATGAAAGCCGTTATGCTCCCTGAGCAAAGTGGCGTGCAGGTGAGTTACCTGTCTCACCTTCACAATTGTTCTCGTCTGAGCGGTCCTGGCAGTTGGTCTCTCCGTTGCAGCGCAGACTTAGGTCGATGCACTGCCGGCTGTCGCACTGGAACTCGGACTCGGAGCAGACGGGACAGTCCTCCTCGTCGCTGCGGTCGTCGCACTCGGGGTAACCGTCGCACCGCCACGCCTGCGGGATGCAGTCCACCTCCCCGGACGTACAGGAGAACTGCTCCGGGGAGCAGGTGGGGGGCTCTGATGGGGGAGGACACACACCACGAGAGCGTCAGATTCAGCTCTGAGAAAGCCAGTAAGGGGACCTTGAGTTCAGAGTGTTTTACCTCCACAGGAGAGCTCGTCCTGCAGCAGCACCAGGTGGACGGGACACGAGCAGCGGGTCGTCCCATCTCCCTTCACGATGCAGATGTGGGAGCAGCCGCCGTTGTCCCAGGTGCACGGGTGTTTACCTGCAGGGACACAGAACTCAGGTTTATATCAGTGTAGATCATTAATCTGGGGATATTCTGGATTCTCCGTTTAAAAATCTGCTCATACATTCAATTGTGAAATATCTTTTTAAAAGTATTTGTGTCGGGAACAAAAGTCCAGTCTTGGTGTGTTTTCTATATTGATTTTGTGAAACATCACTGAGCTCTGTCCCCATCTGTAGCTGAAGACCAGCTTCTGTGTCTGGACTCACTGTACTCCCTGGAGTCCAGCTCGTGGACAGCGTGGATGTCACTCAGGTAAGCGATGCGAGCCTGGATCTTGGTGCGGCCCTCCCTTGTGGTCTTGTCAATGCGTTCGATCATCTGCTGCTGCTTGTCGATCCAGTACAGGTGGTTCCCGAACACCGTCAGACCCACCGGCTGCAGGATGTTGGAGTCTGCGATCACGATCCGATTGGCTCCTGGATTTTTTTTTTAAAGAAAAGCACCGAGGGGAAAAAACAAAACAAGGTTGTAGGGCCAAAACGTTCAGGAGCAAAGGCAACAAAATGGGTGAGAAACTGAGGGTGAGGTGGGGGGGAGGGGGGCAGGAGGAGTGGACAGGGACACACTGAGGTCAGCCGCAGGTAACACACTACTGACATGGATAATTATATTCCTGTTTAAACACACACAAGTATTAAACAGCAGAATGTGTTAAATCCTGAACTGATCTGAGTGTTTGACGCTGGTGAACAGCGTCTGCTGGAACGCATCGTGTGTCGCTGCTCACCTGTGGACCTGTGTGGTCGGTCCACGTTCACCACAGAGCTGATCAAACGTGAGAACATGTTAAGGCTCGGAGGTTCTGCTGTAAATCACGTATCAGGAGTCACCTGAGAAACCTTTCAAACACCTGACAACTACTTCTACGTGCTTTCAGAATGAATTTAAATCAGTGAACTGTTGAGCTGCCTTAAGATCAAAGGTCAGGGTTCACTTGTGACTCATTCAGGTTTTTCAGTTTAAACGGGGTCGGCTTCATGTCATCACAACATGTTTATGGTCCTGGTCTACTGTCAGTCACTTGTTATTACTGGCAGCGTCCTGATGGGGGCAGCGGCCTCTGCAGAGAGAACCCGTCGCACCAAACTAAACCAGCACAGCAGAGACTGTCTGCAGAGGACCACAGAGTCCAGAATGAGCTTTAACCTGTCTTCAGTCCTGCACCAGGAACACCAAAAGGAGCTCAGGACCCAGGACCCGGTGTGATGGGGTGATGTTTACAGATGGTTCACATTCCTGCCGGCCTGCGTGGGGCTCCGGAGAATCACAGGAATGTGCTGAGCTCCAGGCTCCGAGCCAGCTTCCCCTCTCCAGGCACAGAACGCCTCCTTCATCTGCTCTGTTCACACATTTACTCCCCGACGCCCCCCCACAGAGTTAACCCCCCACAGACAGACAGGCAGAGAGGCAGACAGGCAGGCTTGCAGGAGTCTGAACTAAACTACCAGTCTGGAGTTTGTTTCTGCAGGATTAAAGAGTTAAAATGCTTCTTTGAAGCTGGTTTGTATTTAACATCAGACACATGAAGGTTTACTGTGCAAAACTTTTCAGAGAAGTTTAGAGAAATGATCTGACTGTCTGTGCTGAGGGATATTTATTTGATTTTTCTGTCTATTTTTTATTTTTTTATTTTTTTATTGCAAATTGTTAATGTATAACGTGTTGATCAGCTTCAGAGCTGCTGGGAGGAGGATTCGGTTTTCTTTGGACAGAGTCAGGCTAGCCGTTTCCCCGTGTTTCCAGTCTTTATGCTAAGCTAAGCTAACCAGCAGTAGCTTCATATTTAGCTACAGACCTGAGAGTGGCATCAATCTGAACCTCTGACTCTCAGAGAGGAAGAGGAGAAGAGGAGTTCACTACATGTTCCTTTGAAAACTGTAAACAAGATGATTTACTCAAGTTCTGTACGTTTTCTTACATGAAGAACTTTTGTGTTTTCTGCGATAAAAATATCCTTTTTAAAAATCTGTCAGTGACAACAGGTAAAACTAGAGAAAGCAGGAGTCGTATCAGACCTTTTCCAGACCTGCTGGGTCCTGATTATTACTGCGCCCCTCAGACTCACCGGAGAGGTCGCTGCTCTCGATGCGTCGCAGGTCCGAGTCGACCCAGAACAGCTTCCCCACCTCGTTATCGATGGCCAGAGCGACGGGTTTCCCCAAACCGCTGAAGAACAAAACCTCGCGCTCTGTCCCGTCCAGCGCCGCCCGCTCGATCTTTGGAGAACGCTCCAGCAGGTTGGTGAAGTACATGTACCTGCAGACAACAAGGAGGGAAGCACAACAACTGTTCAGCTCCTAGTTCATTCAGATGGTCTGAACAGTTGAAACGGCTGCGTTTGTGACGTTGGTTCCTGGCGTGTTTTCCTCTCTGAAGGAACCCAAACATCTGCAGACTTCATCTGTCGACCACACAGTGACCCAGAGATCAGCGCGCGAACCCCGGCCCGAAGGAAACCCTGCAATTATAGCTCCAAACAAGCGACTCGGCACCAGCGAGCCGCGACGGCTTCCAGAGAACAAATGACTGATTACTAACAGGAGCAGAGATGCTCACTAAACCTGAAGTACTTCAGTCCTTCTGGAAGGGGTTTTAATACAAAGTACTGCAGTACTTCAGAGCTACCTGCATGTACCCGAGGTGTCAGAGCAACACCTGAAGCTCTTTAATGTTTCCTGGAACTGGATTTAAAACCAGTTTCACTTCCGACATGAAGAAGAAATCTGACAAATCAACTGAAAGGAAATCTTCTGGTGAAACTTGTGAAGTTGACGGCAGTTTCCTAAACCCTGCACGCAGCCTGGAGGCCTGTTTTACTTCATTATAAAGGTAGTATATTAATAAATAATGAACTAACTCTATAATCAGGCTTATTTCCATCTTTACTACAACTATAGCATCTCTTAAGGAGAATATTAACAGTAAACTAAAATATAAAATACATCTTCCTTCTGATAAATGAGCAGAAAAGGTGGCAGAAATTAAAGCCTCCTCCACTAATAATTCAAAAATATTGACAGAAACATCATTTTGTGTTCTTCAATCAATCACTAATTGAAAGCTACCGGCTGTAGGTGTCAGTGTTAAAGACTGATCTTATTATTAATATCTTTGCAGTCGTGTCTTTTAGATAAGAACGTGTTTGGGAGGACACTGACCCTCTCTCCGGGTTGACCACGATGGCTCTGGGTTTGTCGTGCTCTCCTCGCAGCACCACGCCGACCCTGCTGCCGTCCGTCCGGGTGACGTTGATGACGTTGGTGACCTCGCTGGTCCAGTAGATGAAGCGGCTGTAGATGTCGATGCTCAGGTCGTACAGCTGCAGACCCTGACTGGGTCCGCCCAGAGAGCTGGACACCACCGTCATACTCTGACAGGACGAGAGCAGAGACAGAACCACAGACAGGCTTTACTTCATTAATCTGTTTTATTAACGGTTACAGCTACACATGTACGGACTGAATTCATCCAAAATCCTGCTGAAAATCCCAGAACTTCCTCTCCGATCAGTGGACGAACCAGAACGAGACGAAAACTAAATCATGACAAAAATCTGTGAGAAAATGTATCAGAGCTTGTGTCAACGAACAAAAACTAAATTCATCTACAGACCTGCTGAAAACAAGCAGACAGACATAAAAAGGTGAGCTAACAATAATGTACCACCGTCATGCTAACGTTCCTCTCAGGTGTGTGTCTGTTGAATGAATGAAGATTGGTTGATGTCAGCTGTCAATCAATGGACTTAAGATGTATTGAAAGAGAAAGGTTCGGAGTCCCGCTGGTTTCCGACAGGTGTTGTTTACCTGGTTTCCGTCCTCCTGAGCGCGGCGGATGACGTTCTGCTTGGAGTCGATCCAGTACAGCTGTTTGTCCAGCGGGTCGTAGTCGATGGCTCGGACGTTCCTCAGGCTGTGGATGGGCAGGATGATGTCTGGACTCTGCTGCTCGTCTATCACCATCCGGTTGATGGCCGTCTTCTGGCTGAACAGCAGGAAGGAAGTCGGAGCTGAAAGAAAAACAAAGAGGGAAATGTGTTTAAACTCTGTACGGTGGCCATGTGAGGACATCTCGGGCTCAACTTGTCAGAATGTAAACAGAGTTCACGTCAACTTCCAACTCATATTTACAGCTGGGAAACTTTTCTGAAAGTTCAGATAAATCTGACAAAGATGGACGCCTCCCGTCAGCCAAAGACCATCAGCCCAAATTATACAAAGATGTTGTATATTATATATATATATATATATATATATATATATATATATATATATATATATATATAAAAACTGATCATTAAACTGTCTGGAAGACGTGAACACTCACAGGTTGTTATTAACAACATTAGCGTTCAGCTAATCTTAGCATGCCAACGCTGACATGTTAACATGCCCACATTCTGTGTTTCCTCTCAGCTGATTCTGGATCCTGCTGGATTTAGAAATGGTCAGTTTTGTGTTAATTCCTCTGTAGGAGACACAGGAGGAGTAAACACGGTGCAGCTGGGATCTACAGGAGGCACAAGGAACAAATAGCTTAAGAACTACAAATAAAAGGCCTCTATGTAAAAAAACAGTTCTTTGAAAAGTAGAAAATAGAGCAATAATGATCAATATTTGATTTTGTGAACAGGGAAGTGTGAAATCAATTACAGGCTTCACTGCACGCCTCTCTTGTGAAACGTACGACAGCATTTACCTCCCGTACTGACGGAGCAGAGGAGTCAGTAGAACAACAGAATATTTCCACAGACGTTTACTGACGTAGTTACAGCTGGGAGGAGGACACAGAACGATTCATTTGCACCGTTTCAACATCTCTAATGAATCTTCACACTTTGCTGTTTTAATATTCGAAAGCTCTGTGATGAAGAGACAAAGTGTAAAACACACTGAAGCCTCGGAGGTTCTAACGGTTCCTGTTCTGGGGGCTGCAGGATACAGGGGTTAGGGTTTAGTGTGGACCAGGTTTACGGCGGTCTCACCGCTGCAGGTCTTGTTGTCGTAGTTGAGGGAGAAGTGGGCGGGGCATCCGCAGACGAAGCTGCTGACGGGGACGGCGAGGCAGAGGTGGGAGCAGTGTCCGTTGGTGGAGGCGCAGGCGTTCCAGCCGCCCTGTCTGGACGAGTGAAACACCAGGATGTCCATGACGTAGTCCAGGTGGCCCTGGATGACGGTGCGGTTCTGACCGCTGGTCTTGTTGGCTCGCTCAATGCTGCGCTGGCTCCAGTCTGTCCAGTAGATGTAGTCCTGGTACTGGGTGAGGCCGAAGGGGTGAGGGAGGTCGTCGGCTATCACCTCGCGGTCCTGACCTGAAGAGAGTCAAGACAAACAGGAAGTGAGACTTCTCCAAAACTAAAACTACATACGAACTCAGTGAGTCTTTGCAGCGCCATCGATTATCAAGTTTATGTTGTGAATGTTTCTCTGTACAGTTTTCTGTCCATCAGATTAATTCTCGACAACTGTTTGACTTGATCGTTTATCTGCTGGCTTGAATTATTAGATTTATATATGTTGTCTGTTTGTTTTCATGTATTTCACTGACTGAAGCAGAAGAAAGATGACAGTGTTTCATTTCAAACTAACCTCTCTAATCATTTTTATCAACTGTTAAAGAAACTGATTTATAAATGAAATTCATCTATAATGAAAATCCCAGAACTGCCGCTCTGATTGGTGGAGATGAAAACAAAATAAGAAACTAAACAAGAAACTAACAACTTCTGTTAATGAATGAAAACTAAACAGTGACGTGAAAGTCTGAAAATCTGTGTTTTCTTCAGAAGGTTATCTGTTTGACCTGCTGTAACTTCATTATGAAAAATAAAACTCACATTCAGTCGACAGCAAAGTTAGAACATTTCTAAACTGGTTTGAAATTGTTAACAGAAACTTTTTCATGTCGTACAGGAAACTGAATCGTGTTGTTTTCATTCAAAGTTCAAAATACACAACTAAAACACTGATGACAAACACTAAGCTGTAGTTTTACAATAACTTGACTGAAGCTAAATTCAAACCAGGTGTCAAACTTGCAATCACAAAGAGTTGAGCAGTAATAAGCCTCTGGTGCAGCAGACGTTGGCCCTGTGAGGGTTATTTTCTGTACTCCTCCTGAGCCAAGACTGAGGCTATTTTCCTGCACACAAAATTGGTAGTGTTGTGAGAGCAGTGTGAGTGTGTGCTGAGCCTGCAGTCTAATAACAGTATCGTTTTAGGAGTTTTCTGTCAGGAATATTTTGGTCCTGGTCTACATCCACCAACGTACTGAGAGGGAACTCTTCAGGACAAAAGTCCAGCGAGCAGAGCGCCTTTTGTTTCAGCTGCTGTAAATATACAGAGAGCGAGCAGCTGATGGAGAGCACGAACTTCTTCTGTCCTCTGACACCAACACAAAGCTCACGTATGTGCAGAGAGCAGGAACATGTGACCACAGGGCTCCGGCTGGTTTTATCATGCAGAGAAGAGCTGGAGGGAACCCTGCAGCTTCTGACTGAACACTCAACCTCAAACCTCATTTCTTTAGTATTTTTACTAGATGGCATAAAGCAGAGATGACATGTAACAGTCTCCCACCGGACTCGAACCCGTGATGCTGCAATTCCACAGTCAGCACCTTAAAACCTCTGGACCACCAGGATCTTTCACATCTTAATTTATCTGATAAACTGAACCTGCAGGCGGCAAACAAACCCAAATATCAGCCACTCAACTCATAGATCCTGACAGTCCACAAAGGTGCTGCACAGGTGTACAGGTGACGCATACCTGTGACAGGAAGTAGTTTAACCATTTACATGATTAAAACAGCACCAGCTGGGAGCGTTACGGTGGCTAAAACTCATAACATGTTAACGGCAACGTCGAACATTCGAATCCTACGGGCACCTTTGTTGCATGTCATTCCTTCCCCAAATACCGTCTGTCTGCTGACGTATGTTTAATTAATTATTATTAATTATTAATGTGTTTATTGAAACTTTATAGAAATAACTGGGTAATCGTCTGAAAGTCGTGTCGTGGAAGACGTATCACTCACCGAGCATGTTGGAGGATTCGATGAGCGTGGTATCGAGGTCGGTCCAGTAGAGGCGGCGCTCTGCGTAGTCGATGGTGAGTCCGTTGGCTCGGCCCACGTCGGCCACCAGAGTGATCCGACCCGTCCCGTCCATCGCCGCGCGGTCGATCTTTGGCTTCCCCCCCCACTCAGTCCAGTACATGTAGCTGTAGAGAGGAGACACCATCAGCGTCTCTGAGGCTCCACCTTTTTAACCTTTAAACACCTCGTTTCAGCTTTAACGCGTCTCCTGACACTTCAGCTACTCTCATCTCTTATTCTCTGAATCTGCTCAACTCCTTTCAGTGCTTACACTTCAAGTGACACAGGTCCTTGCCTTCGGAAAAAAAAAAAAAACAACCCAAAAACTTCTTCCTAACTTCCATAACTTCACTTTCAGTTCTTAAACTTCAGCTGACATCTTGTTTCATTTTAAAGATAGACTAACTCTTCCACTTCAGTGTTTAACTGTCATCTAAACATCTTGTATTTCGACCGTCACTTCAGTTACTTTCATTTTATTCCAGAGGCCACCTGCCAACGTTAAAGATTTGTCTTTCACATCTTAATTTATCTGATAAACTGAACCTTCAGGCTCCTACTTTCCCGAGAAGAGAATCAGTTCTCACCCTTCAGCAGGATCCAGAGCCAGAGCTCGAGGACTGTCCAGATCCTTCCAGACCAGGACCTGCCGGTGCTGCCCGTCCAGTTTGGCCACCTCAATGCGGTTGGTGCCGGTGTCGGCCCAGTACAGGTTCTTCCCCAGCCAGTCCACCGCCATCCCCTCCGGGTAGTCCAGACCAAACTCCACCACATGCTCCAGAGCGCTGCCGTTCATGAAGGCCCGGCTGATGGTCTGCAGGGTGGACAGACGAGACCAGGAACAGGTTAAAGTTCAGATTCAATGAGGGATCTGAATCCGACTGAACTACTATTATTCATGTGAATAAACTGGATTTTGGATTCTGATATTTGGGCATTTAACAACGATATATCGGCGGTAACGATATGAAGCCCTGTGACACAGAGAAATAAGATTCATCAGGATTTGGATACAAGAGGAAACAAGAAGAATATCACCAGACTTCTACTTTAAATGTGCCCCAAATTTTTGTCTATGGAGTTAATATTTTAACTTTTGCCTCTAAAGAAAATAAATGTAACCGTCCTCCATTTGTACTGACAACAACAAGGAGGAAATCTATTACATCTACAAACAGGATTCCATGAAAATCAGGATCTCATGTTCAGACTGGAGAGGAAGAGGAAGAAGAAGAGATAAGAAAGAAGAAGAAGAGATAAGAAAGAAGAAGAAGAAGAGATAAGAAAGAAGAAGAAGAGATAAGAAAGAAGAAGACGAGATAAGGAAGAAGAAGAAGAAAAAGAAGAAGAGAAGAAAGAAGAAGAAGAGAGGGGGATGGAGAGATAAAGCAAAAGCGATGCAGGGGGAGGGGAGCAGCCATTAATTATTTCCAGCCTGGCGTCTCCTGGGAGCCCATTACTGCTGCTCACTGCGGGCCTCCAGCCAACCAGCAGGAGGTCCGTCTTCACAGGTTCCCGCTCTCTGAAACTCACCTTCAGAGTGATGTCGGTCCAGTAGATGCGGTTGTCGGTGACGTCGAAGTCGAGCGCCGAGGCCTCCTTGACGCCGGTGAGCGGGATGGCCACGTTGTTGTTGTTGGTCTCCAGGGAGATGCGGCGGATGTCGGTGTGGCGGGAGAAGAGCAGGAAGGCCTCGGGGACGATGCAGGTTCTCATGTCGGCGATGAGCTCGAGGCCGATGGGACAGCCGCACTGAACGCCCTGAGGCTTGTAGAGACAGAGGTGGCTGCAGCCGCCGTTATTCTCCGCACATGGGTTCGTACCTGAGGAGGGAGGGGCCGCAGGTGAGTCAGTGTACTGTTTGTAATTTGGTCTTATAATACGCTGACTGGACTTGAGACCTCTAAAAGTAATTTAAATATTAGGCCTAAAAAAAACAGGTGCCAGCATACTGAAAGACTGCAGCTGGACCTGAAGAAGACCTGGGACTTGACTCGGCCCAGAAGACTTGAACCCGGCCCTCTTACATGAAGACCTTCAGCATCCTGTACTCACCGAAGACCTTGTGTACATAAGTGGCCTTGAGGCCCATGAGGTCGGGCAGCTGGTCGATGATGAACTCTCTCTCCGCGGTGCGTTTGTGGACACGTTCGATGCTGCGGCGCTGCCAGTCGGTCCAGTAGATGAAGTCGCCCAGCAGAGTGAAGCCGAAGATGTGAGGAAGTTTGTCCTCCACCAGCACCCGTCGCCCAGTCCCGTCCATGTTCATCACCTGAGAGACAGACAGAGGGGAGGGGGGGTTACACACTGAGCATGCCCAGAGGACAGCATCCTTCACAGCAACACAACGGTTTCAGGATTTTTGCAGGTTTAATACTTTATTTATTTGAAGTATTGAACACTTAGGAGGAAATGGATTTCAGTAGAATGAATAAAGTAAAGAGGAAAGAAGCAGGTGAGCAAGAATAAAAAAAAAAAAAAAATTAAAAACCATAGACAGGTATTCCCCCCCCTCTGAAAATGTGTTTTAGTTCCGTGTTCAATAAAGAGGCGACGAGGCTCAAAGAATCAGACACAAAACTGGAGGAAGATTCACCCTAAAGTATACGTACATTATTATTATTATTATTATATTAATATCTGTTTATGAAATCAAAAACAAATGATCCAGAATTAAAACCATTTCGTCCAGATCCTGATCTGCATTAACACTGGAACATCACAATATGCTGGCAAAGCCTTCAGAATAAGAGTCTGAGTATTTTGTATTTAAATCTGAAAAGAGAAGACTGACAGTCAGAACACGAGGCTGATTGATTTAAACTAAATCTGTTCAAATCCAACGTACAGAAACACAACACCGGTCAGACATTTGAAATATTCTACAACATTAAACTTGTTTCGTCGTCTCTGTTCCCATCATGCCCGGCGGATGGACGGATGGAGGCTGAGCAGACTGATGGAGTTTCCACACTGTTTTTCTCGCTGTGGATACTGAGCGCGCTCAGAAGAGCTCAGGCGACCTGGCAGCACATCGCAGCACCGCTAATTAGAAGCAACAGCCAGAGCAAACAAACAGCGGCAGCATATGGCCGCCACATTTCCTCTCCTCTCTCACACTCTGACATCTCATTCCTCCGGAGGAGCAGCGCTTCTTAACCCAGAACTGAGACTGTCAGGACCGGCTCCACAAAACCCAGAACTGAGACTGTATGAGATGTGGTTACAGGCTGTAAATGATATTTATAGTTTATTTTTCTTGTCCCGTGTTGGACTGAATTGTGTGTTTGGTTTTCTTGATTTGTGAGCAGCCGTGTATTAACATTAATATTTCTGCATGTATATTAGAGATAGATGACCTACTGATAAGATACGTTTGCCCACATATGAAATATTTCCACCATCTACTACAATACTGAAGTACAATCACTGACAATCAGAAAAACACGTCCTCATGATCTGAACTCAGCTGATTCTCTGTGATGCATTAACTTTGTCTGAGACACTGTCTGTCTCTCTCTCTCCGTCTGTCTGTGTCTCTCTCTCTCCGTCTGTCTGTCTGTGTCTCTCTCTCTCCGTCTGTCTGTCTGTGTCTCTCTCTCTCCGTCTGTCTGTCTGTGTCTCTCTCTCTCTCTCCGTCTCTCAGTGTCTCTAGCTGTGTTTGGTGCTTGGACCCGGGTTTACCTGCTCCAAGTCTAGCTGGTGCTGTTTCCAGTCGGGTTATTAAAACTAGAGGGATGATATTTGACCGCTTTTAGGAGGAGAAACTTAAACCAGAAGAAACCAGATCCTGTAAAGTTCCTCTGATTTGTGTTCAGTCGGAGCAGAATAAGAACATTCAGAAGAGCTGAGTCTCTGATTATTTCTAAAACATGCAGAGAGACTCGACGGGTCCACAGTGGAGAAATGTCAGGAATCTACAGGAAGAAAAAAAACAGCAAGGCCTGTAATCTGTGCAGCCCTTTAACTGATCAACAGTGTGGAGCGACGCTATTCGCTGCTCCCAGAACAGCCCCTGCATGGCCGGCTGCCATCTTTCAAAACATCCCCCACACACACACACACACACAGAGGTGGTGTATAAATATAAAATGAAGTTTCCATCCTCAGCGCGATGGCCTCAGCCAAAAGGTCTCCGCTGGTTTGGGAGTTGTGACCGCAGTGCGGCGACGGTTTCAGATTCGGGGTCTATTCTAAACAGAGCCGACCGCAGCTGGAGTGCAGGCCACAATCGGAACCAGATGTGGGATCTGGCCGCAAAAACCAGGTCCTCCGAGAAACCTGAGGGAGGAAGGGAGGCCAGCGGAGGCCCCCCGGCCCCTCCCCACTGAGCTAGACCAGAACCAGCATCGCCACCTTTAGGGGGCTTGGAAAGGGGGTTCAGGTGGGGTCATGCGGGGTCATGCCACCCCCAGAGAGGAAAACCAGAAAAATAAAAAACACGGCGAGATGGCGTGAGGATGCAAACCGCAAAGAAAGAAAGAGCTAAATCCATCAGAGTCATATTTTCAGACCCAACTGGACTTCCAACAGTCGGCCTTCAGCTCTGACGGACTGTAACCTCCACCAGAGTTCAGGAGGTTTGTTGTGATTTTAAATGTGATTTCAAACCACAGGAACAAGAATCATTAACCTGTGAGCATAAATAATTAAACTGAGGGAATTAAATTAGTAAGTTAAGGGCACAAATTACTGATTTTTCAAAAATACTCAGAAAAATCAGCTGCTACAGATTAAAGACAACAGGTTTGCCTTGTTGTGTTACAGGAAAAAAGGATTTTATAACCATGTTCATACTGAGCAATGTAAAGTATAAAAAAGGACTGTTCTGATACAGAAACTAAGTTTTGACAGAAGAAAGAATCGAGGCCCTTTTTAATCCTGACTGATTGGTGCCGTCACTTTATTTTGAAGGCTGACAGGAAGCATCAGTCTGCCTCTCGTGGCCTTTGGCTCACTGGCCGGCCCGGCGGGAGGCCATGTTCAGCAGTTAACTGTCACAGCGAGGAGCAGCCGAGAACCAGCAGGAGGTTGGCTTTAAAAGAGGCCGAGAGCAAGAAGTCACAGATCAGTGATCCTCCAGGTGAACACATTACACTACCTGC
This sequence comes from Macquaria australasica, assembly GCA_005408345.1. Lineage (NCBI taxonomy): Eukaryota > Metazoa > Chordata > Actinopteri > Centrarchiformes > Percichthyidae > Macquaria > Macquaria australasica. Next base: position 35,216 of record SEMN01001199.1, on the reverse strand, counting down.
TCCCAGGTGACTCACGCACACAGAATGTAACACCTGATAACAAAATACCGACCTCGATCTTATCGGTCTTGGCGTCTCCCCAGTAGATCTTGCGTTCGTCGTAGTCGAGGGCGAGGCCGTTGGGCCAGCCCAGAGAGGTGTTGACCATCACCACTCGCTCCATCCCGTCCAGATCGGCACGCTCGATCTTTGGCACCTCGCCCCAGTCGGTCCAGTACATGTACCTGACAAACAGGAAGAGAAGGTAATCGCTGCAGCGTCTGAGGCATGAGTCAGCAGTTTCTACTGAAAACAAGCAGCAGCAGCAGCTTCAACTGTTAAACTCATCATATCAGAAAAGTGCAGATCTGCTCCGACTCCCTTTAAATCTACTATTGGACTCGTCTTATTCTATTATAGCTCCGTTTATCTTATTTTGTTTGACCTTTTTTTAAATCCTATTTATGTCTTTATATTTCCTTGTGTTTCTTTTAATCTTTTCTGTCTCGTGTTCAGCCGCCGTGTTGCTGACAGGAGCTACACAAATAAACCTTCATCTGATCACTTTGTTTGGCTGAATAAGTGATAATGAAACCATCATCATAACACTTTGTTGTTCACCATCATGATAACTTGACACACTAACACAGTATCAGGTGTGTTGGCAAAAATAACCAGAGAAGCATGTAAGAAAGTGCGTGAGTGTTATTTCTAGTGAAGTAGCCATCTTGCATTGAAAACAGGGTTCGTACAATTCAAGTACTTTCAAGGTACCTAAACTAAAAGCCTTTAATAGTTACTATAAATTCCAGGAGACAACAAACAAATCTGACGACGACAGGAATGTCTCATTTCAAATATTAAAAGATTTTTGGTTTATAGAGTGAGTGTCGCTCAAATAACAACAATAGAGACAAATGCTAATCAAGTTAGTGTAAGTAACTGTCAGCTGAGGAAGACAGTCATGTGCTGTTGAAAGCTCTGGGAAAAGCTGGTATAAAGACCTTGAGTTAAGATTGTCCTGTCAAAATAAAAGCTTTACATTTAAAAGGGCAAATATTTGGAAATGATCAATTATCAGAAGTATCATTGATTTATCCTTAATCCCTTGAGCACTCACCCGGCCACAGGGTCCAGCACGATGGCTCTGGGCTCATCCAGGTCTTCAGAGATCAGGATCTTGCGCATGGTCCCATTGAGCCGGGTCACCTCGATGCGGTCGGTCCCGGTGTCAGTCCAGTAGAGGTTTCGGGCGATCCAGTCGACAGCGATGCCGTCAGGGTGGTTCACCTGAGACGTGACCACGAACTGGGCGTCGCTGCCGTCCAGCAGGGAGCGGCGGATGGCCTTCACGTCGTCGTCCGTCCAGTAGATGTATCCCTCCACCGGGTCGTAGTCGATGGCGATGGCATGGCGGATGTCGTCCACCTGCAGGATGATGTCAGTGAAGTCCGGCATGTCCAGAGAGATTCGCCGCAGGTCTGTCCGCCGAGCCAACAGCAGCATCTGAGTGGCACCTGAGGAGCAACACGGAGGTCAGGGTTCACTTAGGTTCAGCTGCTCTAAAGGGCCAGTTCAGAAACAGGTCCCTGTGATTCTGGATTATCCACAGACCTCAGAGTCAACAAATCTTTTCTTCAGCAGAGAGTCGGGCTGAAAGTCTCAGCACCTGTCCTGATATTATACCTGATTCTTTATTCAATTCTCTACTGAGGAAATTAAACATGTTGTCCCTTTTTTCTGTTAAACAAAAAGAAGATAAACTTCTCACATGCATCTGTGTTTTAAGGTTAACTCTGGTATTTTTAAACCTGGGCCATGTTTAGATATTTTGGGGTCTAAATGACAAATAGGTACAAAAAAGTTTTGGAATTGGTCCAGATCGCCTCCGTCAGCAGCCATAAACGGGCTGCAATGGCTGCACTGTAATCCTTGTCAAAGTGTGTCCACTAAAAGTGCTTGTTTTTGCCACTGACTCTGGTTCAGTGTCTGACAACATTAAGGGATGGATCCCTACAGAGACAGACCGTTTGTTAAAGAGTAAGATCCTGTTTGTTTAACCAGGAACGTGTCGTCTTCCTACAACAACTCACCTCTCGCCAGATTTCCGAGCGACACTTCTGAGTGAAAAATAAGTGAAAGTGAAAAGTGCACATCACAACTTGTGAGAGACGGAGGTGACGTCTTCAAATAGCTTGTTTTGACCAACAGCCCAAAACCCAAAGATATTCAGTTTATAATCATATAAAACAACGAAGCAGAAACCCCTCAGACTGGAGAGGCTGAATCAGGAAATATTCTGCACTTCTTGTTTGAAAAATGACTGAAATCAGTTATCAAAATTTGCCAATTAAATTCCTGTCGATCAACTAATCGATTAATTGTTGCAGCACTAGTTAGTTACCTTCCACCACTCGCTGTGGGCCTTGTACCTCTAACTCCTGAATCCAGACCGTCGGTTCACTGAGTCTAAACCAAACTGATTTTTGTGGCGATACTGAACAAAAGCAACAAATTAGCAAAGCTTTAACATCCCAAAATGAACATTGTGTGGTGTGTTGGAGGGTTTTTGGGTTTTAGAGGAGGAGACGAGACTGCAGCCAAACAATAATCTCCAACCCTGCAGGTCAGACTGGGACCAGGCTTCACTCAGATACACTCTGGTTTCAGAAGCAAACCCAGTGAAATGGTTAAACCCGGCAGTGAAAGGACACATTGTCTGCAGGGGGAACATGTGATCCCGTCTTCCACAAAAGCTTCTCCGCCCTCACTCCTCCGCCGCTCGGCAGGCGAGGGTTACTGAACCAAAAAATGTAAATAAAGAGGCAGAGGGAGGAGGGGTGTCCAGGGCTGCCATTCAAACAGCAAGCCCGGTGATGCAGTGGGGTTACCATGGCAACTGCAGGTCAGCCCAACACCACCTTTAGCTGCTCTGAGCGTTCAGAGGCGATGATAATGATAGCGATGATGAGACGGAGAGAAGGGAAGCGAGCACGTCAGACTTTTTAAATGAGACAAAAAGCTAATGAGGTTTGGTACAAGTCTGAAACTAGAACAGAGAATCTGCTGGTTTCTCTTCCTGCAGTAACACAAACAAACACTAATGAATTCAACATGTCCGCTGGGCTGGAGTCTTGTAAACAGTTACACCAGAGTTGTGCTTTTCTCTTTTCTCTCTGAAAATAATCGATAATCTCCAAATGTCTGCGTCTTTCACTGACGCAGTTCAGGAAATATTTGGATCCTTTTCTGTTTCCACTCGAGTGTCTCTGAAGCCAAATGAGAGAGTTTCCTCTGCAGGGATTTCACTCAAGTCCACTCTGTGTAGACTGATTTCACCAGCAGGTAACGTGCAGACTGATGTGCAAGAAACACACTCCCAGAACTTTTCTCTGGCATTTTCAAACCTTTTAAAACTGAGGATGATATGGCCTTAAATAATAAGGTTAAAAGGTTCACAATATGATAAATTTGCTGACGTTATGAGTCCAACTGTAAACTAACTTCACCATCAGACTGTATTGTGTGAAACACGTGTCCAGCTGGAACAGATCAAACTACTGACCAGCATGAGTTGTTCACACAGCCAGCTGACTGATGGGTTTCCTGTTCATCCTGACGTTGCATCGTGCTGTTCTATGTTGTTTACAGGTTTACAGCACTGCTATCAGATCGGTATCAGCAGATACTCCGAGTTGAGGTTTTTCTAAAGGCCTTTACATAGCGGGGACATAACGAATAAGTGACATGAAAATACGAAATACTCGCCTGCGAATATTTCCTCTACTCCATCCAAAAGTAAACGAATCTCCTCATTGTCCTGCATCCAGCGTTGCTGCTCCACACGTCGTCCTTGAGTTCATTGTCTTTATAATTTTTGTGTCCTTCGTCGTATAATACAGGCTGATGAGAAACGCAATCAATCAACAGGTCCGGAGTTGTGATGTGACGTCTGTTCTGCACAACGTGATTGGTTGATGCCTTTATTTGCTGTGCAAAAGCTCAGAAAAATCGACCTTGTTTTGAAAAAAATCTTTTTTTGCCGCGTAATATTCACTTTCTGTGTGAAAGTACTCATGACAAAAACAACAGTTCAAAAAATAAATATTGACATGCGAATTAATCGTATGAAAAATGTCTCTAGTGTGTTAAAGGCCTAAAACCAAAACTTAGTCTGTGGAGAACAAATGTAGAAGCATCAAGTGATTTAGATTCCTGAATGTGTTTCTCAAGAAGAAATGTCTTCTTGTAATTCACGTTTAAACTAAAGAGCAGACAGGCTTCTTCCATTTGAAGCCTCCATTCCTAAAATCCCAGACAGGTTTTAGGCCCTGAAAACAAAGGGGGAGCCTTAAAGACTTCCAGGACCAAACAGATTATTGACCCTTTTGGTTTTGACTGGATGGAATCTGAGATTTGTTTTAGTAAAAGATGTTGTGATTGTGCTGCAGTGTGTCTGCAGCCTCAGAGGGACAGCACTGGTGATGATGGTGATGAGCGTCCTCACCGTCTCTGCAGGTCTTCCCGTCCTCCAGCAGCTGGACTCCGGTGGGACAGGCACACTGATAGTAGGGCTTCAGCGGAGAGAGCAGACAGAGGTGGGAACAGCCTCCGTTCTTCACCGAGCACGGACTGCTCACCACTGCAGACAGGAGACAGACAGACAGACAGGAGAGAGACAGGACACAGACAGGACACAGACAGGAGACATTATTTGAGAAATGTAATAATAATCCTAATGTCTCATGTTTTGAGAACAGAGATGATTAATAAAAGCTCCTTCACAGCGTCTCCAGGCCGTCTGTTGGCGCTCAGAGGACGTTTGGACTCACAGATGGTTTGTCTCTTGGCGCTGAAGACGTGGATGTCCATCGGCGAGAAGATGTCGGAGTGGACGATGCGCTGCTCGGCTCCGGTCTGTTTCCTGCAGGAGTGGATGGAGTGGGTGTTCCAGTCGGTCCAGAACAGGGTGTCCTCGTACAGGGTGAGGGCGAACGGGTGGGGCAGCTCCCCTTTAACCACCACCTCCCTGAAACAAAGGAACCAGGTCCATCAAAGGGAAATACTGGACTCTTAAATCATTAAATATGTCTGCCGGGTCCCAACGTGAAATCCCTCTCCTGATCAGGATCCGGTTCTGGTACCTGGAGGACCCGTCCAGGCTGCAGCGGTGGATGAAGTTGTGTTTGGCGTCGGCCCAGTACAGTTTCTGTTGGCTGTAGTCCAGAGTCAACCCGTTGGGCCAGTAGATCTCTTTATCAATGAGCATGGAGCGATTGGTCCCGTCCATCCCCGCCCGCTCGATCTTTGGGATCTCACCCCAGTCTGTCCAGTACATGTACCTGAGGACACACACATAATCAATACATGTACATGAGGACACACACATATACTGTATAATCAATACATGTACCTGAGGACACTGATAATCAATACGATCAGTTAAGATCTTCAGTTTATTGATATAAAAACAGAAAAAACTGAAATATTCACATTAGTTTTGACATTTTAACACATTCGCTTGAAAATTAACTTCAACGATTAATTAATTATCAAATTCTTGCGGATTCATTTTCTGTCAATCGACTGATCAGTGAACTGAGTCTGGTGTGTTTGGACTCCATGAGGTAAAAGTGGATCATCTGACAGTGAACACTGGATTCATGAACTGCAGTCAGAGAACTGATCAGCTGGTGTGAGATCAATTCTCTTTAAAGGTAGACGACACTGAACCAATCAGCTGCTGCTGTAACACACCTGCAACACTTGCTGTAAGCTCAGAGTTATATTGATTATTCTTTTATATATTCCACAGCCTGCAGAGGACGAGCTGCTCTGAGGACACAGACAGACGGAGGACGGACATTTACTGATGCTGCTGTTACTTGAAGGATTAATAAATTATTAAAAGTGTTGCCAGTTAATTGTCAATTAACTAATCGATTGATCGGCTAATTGTTTCAGCTCTCAACAGCAAGACCCAGTCAGCGTTCCAAGATTTTCTACACGTTCGTCACCTGCGTGACACCAGGTGAACAGGACCGTCTGGAGGATGGACCACATCAGTTTGTAGTAAGCGAGTGTTACTGTGCTCCGTGTCGTCACGTCCTCCACCTTCATGTTTCCAGGTGGAGAACTGACCCACAAACAGAGCTGCCGGGCCTCTCCACGTAATCCCATTGAGCCAGGACAAAAGCCTGAACCGAGCGTGCCCAGGAGCCAGACGCAGCAGCAGCCTTCAAACACAGCAGCTGGTTGGGTTTCACTGCAAACAAAGCAGCCGAGCTGCTCGCTGTGACTAACCTGCACACGATGACTGAAGGCTTCGATACACCTGAGACACACAGGATCTACCTGACACTTCAAATGTTATGTTTAAATATATAAAAAGGACAGACGGACGAGCTGCAGGTTCGACTTTAACGCACTCCAAACATTCAGGTGAGTTCCTGCAGTCTGAACAGCGATGGGGGGGGGGGGGGGGCGCGCGCACATAACACATCCCCTCACCACAAGAGCTGCTTTGTATTTGGTACCTGATGCATTAATCATCCCAGTTGAACCGAGTCCAGCTCTGCGTTCCAGAGTGGATCTGGAGAACCAGTTTCCTCAGACTCTGTGGCACCCCCCCCACACTGAACCAAACCCTGATCACTACAGTCTCACTCTGCAACAGCTGGTTCAAGTCCTTCTTTATTCCTCACATGAAGATGTTTTAGGACTATTTTATAATAAACTGGAGGGTCATTGTGTTTCTTATTTCTCTCTGATAAAGACCTAACTGACCGTTTCTGATTAAAAACAAATAATTCAAAAAGGCTCCAAAACTATTAATCTGAAGGAGGAAAGGAAAGAAAAACAAGAAATGAATTGTTCTCTTCTTCTTCTTTTATCTCATGCTAAGGAAACAAACATCCGAAGTGTTTTTAGGATGAACTGTGAACTGGTTTTTGCTATGAGCTCTTTGGGGTTTCAGACCTCTCCTGCACAGCCCTGCTCTGTTTGATTGTTTGTTCTTTGTTCTAATAAAATAAAACTGTCAGTGATGAATAAAGCAGCTAGAAAACACACCATGTGGACGTGAACTTTAAGAAAGCTGATTGGCTGATTCAAGCTTGTTCGATTTAAAAAAAGATTCAAATGACTCAAAACGTGTAGGAGAAACACACTCAGACTCAAACGCTGAACTGGATCCTGAAGTAGCCTGTTACAGCGCCCACAGCACGAGCTGACAGTCTGACAACAACCAATCGGCTCACTTTGATTGTGTGAGGAAATGACATCACTATATGAGACGTCTCCTGACAAAAGGAGAACGAGCTGATCGTCAACGGCTTCTCTGTTTTCTATGATACAACTGTAACGAGTTCCCGGGACTCGACTCTCCTTTCTGCCGTCAAAGAGAAGCAACTTGCATGTTCAGCAGCTGCCTCGCACCTGGTGAGTTACCTGTGCACGAATAAGAGTCTCTGCTCGCAACACATCAACACAGCACAACGTTAGAGCAGGTGAAGCTGCCACTTCTGATTTCAGGTGGGACAACATGTCTGACCAATCAGCTCTTTTCCAGTTTAGACAGACCTTTAGCATGCTAACAATGCTAGCTCCCTTACACTAACTGTCCTCATGCTACTTCCTGTCCCGTCTGTATTCGGCAGTGTGTTGTTTCCAGCATCACCCGGACTCCAACACATATGGAGGCAGTGTTCAGCTGTCCACACACTTATGGCCACACAGTGACGGACAGACATCGAGTCGTCTGAGCGCCCTCGACACATAAATGAACCCCCCCACCACCACCACCACCCCACCCCCTCGGCTGAGTAACTGCTGGAAAAACAAACCAGCTGCCGCGGCAACAATGGGCCTTTGTGAAACTCACGCAACCAACACAACAGCACACAGGGACGACGTATGCAACCCAGTGTGTGCGTCATGCTAAACAACACACACACACAGCAGATCTGAACAGGAGTGTGAGCACAGCTGTGTTCAACACGTCTCCTCACATGTTGCTGTGTGTCTTGTCTCTTGCTGGCAGCTCATGTTAATGTGTCTGATAAATGGAAAGAATCTCCATAAACTGTGAAAACAAACCATCCTGCGACTGCGTTACACACTCATGAATCTGCATCTGGAAACTCTGACGGGACTCAAACGCCACAGAAACATGTCACACTGATGTCACGTCTCACCTGGAGTTTGCTTCTAAACAAATAATGATCAGCTGTCATCTTTTTTTTCTGGTTTGATTCATGTTCACACTGACTTCTTATTTATTCACGTCACATGATCCAATGACACGAAGACAAAAACACAAATAGTACGCTCGAGAATACAGGTGTACAGACAGGCGGCAGTAAGGTGTGCAGGTGAGTGTAATTCTAGTTAAAGAGATCATTTCACCGTCCAGTACGCCCCCAGCAGCCTCCCGACCCACTGGAGGAGTAAACATGAAGTCACATGTACTGGCTGGTAAGTCACTGATTGGACAGTTTTGGTGATGTCATCCTGAACTTTACTGATCCTGATGTGTTTATTGATCTGTTGAGTCCCAAAGAGCTCGCCACGAAATCACTGACCAACTGTATTTCAGCCTGTGATGTCACTACTTCAGCAGCCAATCAGGTGCTCCAGTAACAAAGACACAAACGTTTGGAAAAACAACTCGGCAAGAAGTCGAATCTCCGGCCTACAGAAACTCTACAAGACGGGTCATCTGTTATCCAATGAGAGCTGGACACACGGGTGGTCCCGCCTCCAGCACAGAACCTTCAAAATAAAAGTACCCAACAAACTTCTCAGGCACAGTAATAAGAATGTCAGACCTGGGTGGAGGTTTGAAACTGCTCTCACAATCAAAAACAACAAAACTGGTTGTTTCTGTAAATCCAAAAAACCTCTGTGTCTAACGAAGTTAACATCGCCTCCTCTGAGTCCCAAACTGATCTCATCAATACCAATAAAAGAAAAAATGTGCAGATTCGTAACCAGCTCTAATAACCTGGTTTACTGTTTGTGTGTCAGACAGAAACAACTGAACTGTTGAGAATAAAGTGTACAGAGTGGTGTGTGTGTGTGTGTGTGAGAGCGAGTGGCTCGGTGTGACTTTTATCTGTGATACTGTGGGGGATCAAACACCGAGGAGGAAGAGTTTCCATGAATAGAAACCCAAGAGAGGAGAGGAAGAAAGACAGCGAGAGGCAGAGCGACAGCCCCACATTTAAATAAAACTAATGAATACATTACAGGCCTCTTTTATCTGAGTCCTAATGGATTTACATCCTAATCCACAGAGGGAGAGGAGGAAGCATGGTGATGAAGGGCAGAAGGGGGAGGAGTGAGGGAGGATACCGACTACAGAGCGACCTCCGATCAGGTCTGAAATAAACTTCACTGACTCTCCTCTCACTCTGCAGGTGAAGACAAGAAGCCTCAGCGTAAAACAGGCAGTGCAGTACGACACCTCACGTTAAATAACAGTGAGGTCGTCTGGTGGATTTAAACAGTTTGACTTAGTGTCACTTTTTCAAGAAAAGAAAGTTTGATTGAATTCAAATTCACGTGATACAAACGACGAAGCTCATCTTAACACCCGCTGTGAGTTTCACGATGATGAGACGTTTTCGCCTCCATCGTGAACCGAGCTGCAACCAAGTAATCATCTCCATCATCGATTCATCTGCTAATTGTTTTCTCTATTAATCGATTAACTGATTGATCTCCAAAATGTCAGAAAACACTGAACACTGCCTCTCGAGTCCACGGTGACGCCTTTAAATCCACCAACAGTGCAGCCTGCTCAGGTCACATGACACCTGAGCAGGCTGCTGATACAATCAAAAGCCAGTAAGAGACCCTTGAGTTTAGAACATTTTATCACTAAATAAGTGTTGATTTCAGCCACATTCAGCCTCCTGAACACTGATTCCCCTCAGTTCAGGTGGACTCTCTCTCTGATAGAAGACACTGCTCTTCGTCCCTCCTCGTCCTCTCAGCAGAGAAAAGCTCAACACTGGCGCTGTTGTTGGGAGGAGGATTCGGTGGACAGCGGCCTGCTGGAGGAGCAGCTCCGTCCCCCTGCAACCCAATCTGATCCAGGACGAGCTCCAAACAAAGAGCAGCAACACGCCCTCCTGCTGTTGTTCAGGAGTCACAGCCTTGGGCTGCGTTCACCAACTCACACTCTTCTTCTGCGTTCAGTCGCACAGATCTGACCTGCAGAGCTTTGAACACAAACACACCGAGCTGCGTGTTTGCTGTGAAAACACACAGGTTCAAGACTTTCTAGGACCTAGCTGGGTCTCTTTTCCTCTTTTCTGACCCCGTCTCTGAACTGCAGCTACCTGCTGATTATTCCCTCGACTCGGCCTTTTGGTCTGTCAGATGTCAGAAGATAGTAAAAATGGCCGTCATCGGTCCAAAGTGACGCATCAGAATGTCTCGGCTTGTCTGAGATTCAGTTCACTGGGAGGAAACAGAAGAAAATCTGGAAGCAGAACCTACGATTACTCAGGTATCTACAGCGCTGCCTGCTGCTGCTGTTAGAGGGATAGATTTTGGGAAATATGCTCATCCGCTTTCTTGCAGAGCGTTAGATACAGCCAGCCAGTTAGCTTAGCGTAAAGACTGGAAACTAGGGTAAACAGTTAGCCTGGCTCTGACATCAGCTCACGACTTCAGTCATTTCATTCTTCTTCAAAATATAAAAATGATTAGTTTCAGCGCGTCCTTTCACACAGAAGTGAAGTCAGGAACCACTTTGTTCACTTCAAAATCTTTTGAGTCACTGACTGCGTAGTTGGTTCCTTTTTTCCTGAGCTAAGTGAACGCAGCACCGCTCATATGGCCGACATTCAGCTCAGTATAAAACTCATCTGTACCAGCTCTGTTTGTGAGCTTCTCTGCAGCAGACTGTTTGTGTGGATTTTGCTCCGTCTCAATAAGCTGATGAAGAAGCCACCATGAACCAAGTCGTCCCCGTCACTCAGCTACAAAATAAAAAAGGCATAAAATGCTCCACAAATATTTTAAAAACGTCCTCATTCAGTCACCGACTGATGAGTCAGTGAAGTCAGCAGCAGTTCCCTCAGTGAACTTTCATAGTACTGATTCAGACTGAAAACACAAACACAGGAGCGGCTCTTCAGACCCTGAATCAAGAATCTACTTCAAACTGAGGAGAACCGGAAATCACCTGAGACTCCTGATCCCCCCCAGCTCTGATCTCCACTCTGCTGTGGACCTGAAGGCCCCTGAAAGGGGTCACTCACCCTCGTTCTGGATCCAGAGCGATGGCCCTCGGCTGGTCCAGCTCCTGCCAGAACAGAACTTTCCTCAGAGACCCGTCCAGCTCCGCCACCTCGATCCTATTGGTCTCCGAGTCCGTCCAGTAAAGTTTACTCCCTAACCAATCACAGGCCAGTCCGTCAGGGGAGGCCAGACCCGGGACCACCGTCTGGACCGCGCTGGCCCCCGACTGGTTGAAGACGGTGCGTTTGATGGCCTCCTCGCTCACATCGCTCCAGTAGATGAGGCCCTGGGAGTAGACGTAGTCCACGGCAGCGGCGTCCTCCAGCCCCCCCACGACCACCGTGGCGTTGGCCTTCTCGTGCGCCGCGTCCACAAGACGAAGGTCCCGCCGGTTCGCATACAGCAGCAGCGGCACACCTGGAAGAGATGGACAAAAATACTCCGTTTATACTGCGGAAAATACACAAAAATACTTGTTTATTCTGCAGGTGAGATTAGCTGACAGTGACTCGTCACCTTGGAAACAGCAGCTGACAAAACAACCGCCACTCAATGTCCACTTACACAGAAAACATCATTCTGAGGATTTCTTTAATTTTAGCTTCAAGTTGAATTTGACAGAAGAATGAAAAGCGAGTAAGTGGCCCTTGAGTTTGTTGTGTACGACGCTCGTCTCTTAATGTTAGTTTAGGAGGAAGTGAAATGCGATTTCTGATATTAAATTATTTAGAAATAAAACTGATAAAACTATGCTGCCTGTTTCTATTTGTAGCCCGTCAGTGAGGATCATCGTGCTGTCGAATAATTGATCAATCAGCAGAAATGTTTTCAGAAACCTGCCTGAGTGCAGCATCCTCTGCTCATATTAAAGGTGATCAGTGGAAATAACAGCTGATAAAAATCAGTCTGACACTGATGTGGTGTTCAAGAACTCAGCATGAAACAGTGTCAGTCTGCTAACGCCATGTGTTGAGATGCTGCTACTGGACTCTCTCTGCTGGATCTCTCTCTCTCTCTGCTGACTCTGCTGGACTTCCTTCTGATCTTTATGATCTGATTTCGAAGATCTTTGAAGATCGAGATTCTTTCGAAGACGCGAGACGCGATCGCGCGAGATGATCTCTGCTGGATCTCTCTGCTGGATCTCCCTCTCTCTCTGCTCCCTCTCTCTCTTTGCTGGATCTCTCTCTCTCTGCTGGATCTCCCTCTCTCTCTGCTGGATCTGCTGGATCTTGGCACTCGGCCAAACCCACAATTTGACACCTCCAGCGCTGCAGACCAGCGTGGGATCAGAGCGGAGGTCTCGGTGAGCCCTGCTGTTCGGCTGTTTTCACGTCCTAACATTTACCGACTCACAACATCAGCCCCCAACCCCTCCCAACCCCCCCCAACCCCTGGACTCTGGCAGGACGTTATCCACACATTACTGTTTGAATGAGGGCTGAGCTAACAAATGATTATCTCCGTCTGCTGGTCTGATGTCTCCACTCAGAGATCATCATTATTATCTTATTTTAATGTTTGAGTTTGTCCAGTTCACTGAGACAGAAGCTGGACTGTTGCAGAGACAAATGTTAAAAACTGATTAATGAGTTTGATTCAGTGTGAAAATCCTTCCACCTGGCAGAATAACTGCAGGTGTCTCAGCAGCTGCTCCTGCCCATTAGTTTCCTTATCGATTAATCGATTAGTTTATAAAATGTCAGCGTGTGAAAGCTGCTCGTCTTCTCTCTTCATTTACCGTCAGACGGGACAAAGAACAGCAGCAAATCTTCATTTTAACAAGCTGAAACAGAAAATGTTCGACTTTTCTGATTGAAAAATGACTGAAATGATTAATCGATTAATCGCTGCAGCTCTACTTAGCATTATGAGACATTGATCTGTGAAGTTTCTGTCAATTAACTCATCATTAATTATTATTTTGCCCAGCAACAAGTAGTTTACAACTAATAATAAAACTGATAAAACTTTATTGATTAATATGATCAGTTACCGTATAACGCACAACAAACTGACCGTCATTGATTATTACCCTTGATGTTCTGTTAAACGTGTTTAATGTGAATAAATTAACTGCTTTTCTGCATAATGAAGTTTCAAGCTGAAACAGTTAGTTGCATAATTGATTAGTCTATCAATCAACTATTTTGATTAATCAATTCATCTTTTCTCTCATTTTTCAAGCAAAAATGCCAAATCTGCACTCTTCTCTCTGTTCGGACTGCTGTCGGACAAAGAAGACGTTTTATTGATGTTTGCACATTAAACGATGAATCAATCAAATCAGCACATGGATCAATAATGGGAATAATGGTTTGCAGCCACAGAGGAAATACAGACAAACTGAAACATCCATTAATGGAAACTGAATTATATGTTGAGGTTTGTTTCCCTGCAGTTCAGATGTGAACTAAAGACTCTGATTTTCACTCTGTTATGCAGAATTGATTATTAAGATGATTGATCGTTTTAGTCCCTTTTCAAGCTGAACATGTCTCCAGTGTCTCCATCATAAAGTGAATCTTCACCATATTCTGATGTTTTAGAGACCAAACTATCAATCTAAAAAATGAATTGATAATAAGAATAATCATTAAAGTGCACCAACAGAATGTGGTCTGTTTGACCAATAACTGACCAATAACTGACCTATAACTGACCTATAACTGACTAATAACTGACCTATAACTGACCTATAACTGACTAATAACTGACTTATAACTGACTTATAACTGACCAATAACTGACCAATAACTGACCTATAACTGACCTATAACTGACTAATAACTGACCAATAACTGACCTATAACTGACTAATAACTGACCTATAACTGACCTATAACTGACTAATAACTGACCTATAACTGACTAATAACTGACCTATAACTGACCTATAACTGACCTATAACTGACTAATAACTGACTAATAACTGACCTATAACTGACCTATAAAACTGACCTATAACTGACTAATAACTGACTAATAACTGACTAATAACTGACCAATAACTGACCAATAACTGACCTATAACTGACCTATAACTAATAACTGACTAATAACTGACTAATAACTGACCTATAACTGACCTATAACTAATAACTGACTAATAACTGACCTATAACTGACTAATAACTGACTAATAACTGACCTATAACTGACCTATAACTGACCTATAACTGACTAATAACTGACCTATAACTGACTAATAACTGACTAATAACTGACTAATAACTGACCTATAACTGACCTATAACTGACCTATAACTGACTAATAACTGACCTATAACTGACCTATAACTGACTTATAACTGACCTATAACTGACCTATAACTGACCTATAACTGACTTATAACTGACCTATAACTGACTAATAACTGACCTATAACTGACCTATAACTGACTAATAACTGACCTATAACTGACTAATAACTGACCTATAACTGACCAATAACTGACCTATAACTGACCTATAACTGACTAATAACTGACTAATAACTGACCAATAACTGACCTATAACTGACCAATAACTGACCAATAACTGACTAATAACTGACCTATAACTGACCTATAACTGACCAATAACTGACCTATAACTGACCTATAACTGACTAATAACTGATAATAGCGACCTATAACTTGACCCTATGTGACCTATAGCGATAATAATGACCTATAACTGACCAGTAACTGACTAATAACTGACTAATAACTGAGGAAATTTTCTAACTTGACCTATAACTGACCTATAACTGACTAATAGCTTGACTAATAACGTAATAACTGACCTACCTATAACTAATAACTGACTAATAACTGACCAATAAGCTTGTCCTATAATGACCTATAACTGACCTATAACTAATAACTGACTAATAACTGACCTATAACTGATAATAACGATTATAACTGACATAACTTGACCTATAACTGACTAAATAACTGACCAATAACTGACTAATAACTGACTAATAACTGACTATATGACCAATAACTGACCTATAACTGACCCTATAACTGACCTACTCTTGACCAATACTGACCTACCAACTGACTAATAACTGACCTATAACTGACCTATAACTGACCTATAAAACTGACCTATAACTGACTTATAACTGACTAATAACTGACTAATAACTGACCTATAACTGACCTATAACTGACTAATAACTGACCTATAACTGACCAATAACTGACTAATAACTGACTAATAACTGACCAATAACTGACCTATAACTGACCTATAACTGACCTATAACTGACTAATAACTGACCTATAACTGACCTATAACTGACCAATAACTGACCAATAACTGACCTATAACTGACCTATAACTGACCTATAACTGACTAATAACTGACCTATAACTGACCTATAACTGACCTATAACTGACTAATAACTGACCTATAACTGACCTATAACTGACTAATAACTGACTAATAACTGACCTATAACTGACCAATAACTGACCAATAACTGACCAATAACTGACTAATAACTGACTAATAACTGACTAATAACTGACTAATAACTGACCTATAAAACTGACCTATAACTGACTAATAACTGACTAATAACTGACCTGTAACTGACCTATAACTGACTAATAACTGACCTATAACTGACCTATAACTGACCAATAACTGACTAATAACTGACCTATAACTGACCAATAACTGACCAATAACTGACTAATAACTGACAGGAGTTATTATGATCATTAGGAAGCTTGATTGATTATCTGGATGTTTTAGCGCGTCTCGTCTGTCAGCTCACAGTGTGTCAGGTCTGTGTGCTGCTGTCTCACCTTTATCATCGGCATCAATAAATGAATCGATCTGTGATCAGCAGAGCTGCTAGTCAGCTAGCTGCTGTTAGCTGTCGTGTTAGCGGGCAGCTAGCTGCGGCTGCTCCCTGTTTAACTTACTAAACCCAGAGTTAGCTAGCTAACAGCTGCTGCAAGCAAGTCCACCTTCAAAACCTGGACTCGGAGAAGGCCAGCGGGGCTGTGGGGGGTCCAGTGGGACGTGGTCCTGCTAAGGTGGCTAACACAGGCCATCTGTGGCTTCGTCCTCCTGCCGCTCCGGCAGCTAACAGGCGGCTAGCGTTAGCTTCGCCCCGGAGCGAGGGCCCCGGCCCCGGAGCGAGGGCCCCGGCCCCGGAGCGAGGGCCCCGGCCCCGGAGCGAGGGCCCCGGCCCCGGAGCGAGGGCCCCGGCCCCGGAGCGAGGGCCCCGGCCCCGGAGCGAGGGCCCGGCCCGGACACACACCCTGCAGTAAAGCTGCTTCACAGCTCGGAGGAGGGTTTGTTCAGAAACTCACCTCGTATGAGAAAACAAAAACTACACAACAGCAGAGTCCGCAGCACGACCCCCATCTTCCTCCCGGTTCTTGGCCCTGCCTCCTCAGCGCAGGACTCCCATCGCTGCGGCCGCTTCCTCGGGCTCAAATGCGGGTTTCCAACAATACTGAGGTTGTAACGCAGCTGCGACGCGCGTTAAACGATCCCCGCTTCCATCCTGCTTCTTGCTAACTGCGTCGGACCGACTCCGTCTCACATTGTCCTGCAGGAGATCCGTCGTCTCCTTCCGCTGTGAGGAAGCTGCTCCCCCCGCCTCCGCCTCCGCCTCCGCTGCTTTCTATTGTTGTTCTGATTTCATGCTCTCCAGCCAAAGATAATGTTACCACACGGAAAACGCCCCGCTGCCTGCGCGTTCAGCTGGTGCCGCAGGAGGAGAAGCGAACATCCCAGAATAACCCTCCTGCAGAGGAAGGAGGCGAGCTGCCGCACGAGCCGAACTTCAGCGTGTACACGCACATTCCTGCGGGACTAGTTTATCACAGAGAGGGCAGATGCGTGATGGGGATCCGCTCAAACACTTTCAACGGAAATAAGTTCTACTTTCTTCCTTTTTACTGATAATCTGGTGTCTGAACCAGATACGCAAAGATTATTGATCACTATGTTGTCCACCTGATACAGGATATAGAAGATCATGAGATTCCTAAACTCATTTGAGGTTAGTGGTGAAGTTCAGAGAAAACTGTCAGCATCAGATTGAATCCATATTTTTTATAGTTAAATCTGAGTGTGAAGCCAGATTTACAGATTATCAGGAGCACTTTGAGAGAAACTCTGAATTGAAATGGGAGATTCTGATTTTTAAGACAAAATCACAAAATAAATCACTACCCAGAAACCTCAGAGAAAAAGAGTTGCAGATTACAGTGAATTAAGTCTATAAAATCTCAAATAAAAACTCAGAATACTGACGTTATAAAAGCTGAATTTAACACATTTCATTTAGAGAACAAAATGGTTTTCCTTCCAATTCCAGTTTAAATCCAAATTCAGAAGAAAAAGCTCATAATTCTGAAACAAAGGTCAATTAATTGTCAGCATTTTATTCTGATCTGGGCTCCAAACCAAACATCTGTGTGCAGATGTTGATCTGTGAAACATTTAAAAAACAACAAAAAACATCTCTACTGCATTTTACATTAATAGCAGTTTGGAGCCTTAAGAAAACGCTCTGAGAGAAAAGTCCAAGTTCTGAATGACGTCAAAAAGTAAAGTCAGATGTCAGTTGTCTCATGTCGGAATACGTTATGAAAAATGTATGAAGTTGTTTTCGTCAGTTATAATTTTTTTAAACAAAGTCTGATTGTTTTCCTTTCAGATCGCTATAATCGTCAGAAAAACAGTAAAGTCAAAATCTTAAAACTGAAACAAAAGTCAAAGTTTAGAGAAAACAGTTGGAATAAGAAAATCACAACTTAGAAAAGTCAAACTTCTGATTAAAAATTCTGATTTCTGAAAATAAAATGTCAAACCTGTTTCCTCTTTACATGGTCCCTAATCATCTTCCGTACTACTGATCAATACTTCGATCAGATATTTCGTAGGTGAATGAAGCCAACCTGAAATCAATTTATTAGTTCTGTCCACCATTTTGTAGTTGATAAATCTTTACGTAAATAAGAAGTCGCCGTCTGTCCAACTAGTTTTAGAAAAGATAAAAGTTTCCTCAAAACAAGAAATCTTTGTTTCCATCTGGAGATCAGAACTCGCTCTTTTATCAAACCAACACGTTCATGTGGCTGAAATAAACTGAATCTCACAACTCAGTAAAACAACACGCTCCAAAATCACATTTTTTAATCCTTACAAGAACAAAACATCAAATTCCAAACTTATGCAAAAGCATCACTTCACAAAACAAGACCAAACTATTTCCATCCATGTAATTAATTAATTAATTAGACACTGTAAAAATCAAAGCAATAAGAGTGAAAACAAGTTAACAGTGCAGCTTCAGGCGTTTTCAGTTCAGTGTGTGCAGGAGGTTCATCAGGCTGCTGCTGCCACCTGGTGGTGAACTGACGCTGCAGCAGCTCTGCACCCCCCCCCCCCCCCATACACTGACATCCAATACAAATGTACTTATTATAGGAAAATAGTGCGCGGCCGGTGTACTCTTACCTATGAAAAACAATCTAATATTTAAAAAGAAGCATATCATATTTATCAAAAACACAGGATACAATAGTGCATCAATTTTCAAAGAATTGCATCCATCATTTAAACCTTTATCCACATGTGAAACAAGAAAAATGTGGACAAAATACAAAAACAACACAGTGAGAGAGTGAGTCCGACATCTAGAGTGAGTTGGTGATTTAAGAAGCAGCCACAGGCTCGAATGGCTGAAGCATGTGGAAGTAAAAAGACATGCAGGTGTACTTCTTATACACAAAGGGTTAATTCACCCCATGGCGAAGAAGGCCTCGACAACACAAGGCCAAATGTACATACAGTATATCTGTGTCCGCTCGTACCATCCAGTAGCTCGACTTCAGAGGCTTCCTGAGATTCAGGGAATAAAAATATTGCTGTTTGTTCTTTGTGTTGCTCCACAGTCAACAAGACGAGAACTAAAGAAACGGATCATGAAGACTTCCTGAACTCACTCTCTGGCCCATCCTCAGCTTTGAAGCACATTAAAGTGTGATTAAACCAAAAAGTCAGAATTATGAGAAAAGTCAAAGTTTTGAGGAAAAAGTCAGACTTCGACGGAAGCATGTTGCTGCCAATATGAGGAAAACAAAAGATTTTTATTATAACATGAAAAGTTTTGTTCAGTTTAACTGAGATCCTTTTCACGTTATAACAAGTTATTTTCATGTTATTATGACATTTTTTTATTAATTAATACATTGTTTTGTTTTTGGAACTATTTTATCGATAATATCATGAAACTTACTCGTTATTACACAAAATCAAAGTATCTCATTTTTCATTAAAACAAGAAACTTTTCTTATTATTTTCTCGTTTAGGCATCGACTGAATCTTTTTCTCATTTTAACAACGTATGGAAGTTTCTCACATACCAACAAAGTTTCTTGTTTTAATGAGAAACACTGACTTTGTGTAATAACAGGGACATTTTGTCTTATAACAAGATAAAGTGATTTGTTGTTTGTTCACGCAGAATAATCTGGTATCCAGTAACAAGAAAATATGTTATAATATAATTAAAAATATTTTGTAAGGATGTAAAAACTTTTCATGTTATAAGAAACTGAGCAAATATTCTCGTCATGGTGGCAGCAACAAGCTGCCATAGACTAAAAAAATTAACATGAGAGTTTGACTAAAAGTCAGACTTGTGAGAACAAAAATGACAAATGACATAATTCTGAGACAAAAGTCTTAATGATGAGAAAAATCTAAGAAAAGTATTTGATTCTTAGATTGAATTATACAGATTAGAAATTCTGGAAGATTTTTTTTTTAATCTTGTGTGAACAAAATATCAACATGTGCAAATAATAAAAATATATAACCTTCCAGGATTTTCAGAGGCTCAGAAAAGATTTAGGAGAAAAAAAGTCAAAATTCTCAGATTATGGTTCAAATTTTCAAAAGAAAATCTGAGATTATAAAATCAAAATTTAAAGATTAAACTCTAAATTCTGACCAAGTTTTTGGCCGTTACTCAGCTTTAAGTGAAATAAATAAAGTCAGAAATAAAAGTCAGTATGAGATTAAAACTCCAAAAGCAGAGCTGTTTATTGGTCTTTTGAACTAAGTCCAAGTCCAAGTCTTTGAGACGTGTCTTACAAGTCAAAAAGCAAGTTTTTCTGGTCTCTCAATGCTCAGTGTGACTCTGACTTTTGTAATCTGTTATCAACATTACAAAGATTAGTTATCTGGAGGATTATGAAGCTCAATGTCCTGGTTGTGTTTACAAGACGTATGAAGTGTTACACACAGGTGACAGGTGTGTTACTGGAACTTCAGACTGTCTTTTCAGCAGTTTAGATCATTTATCATTAAGCTGTATTTATACAAAAACACGTTATTAGATATTTTTATTACAAATTCTGCACGTAGTCTTTAATCTGAATTTTCTCTTCAGATTATGGAGAGGCTGTGAACATCACTGTTATTAATTATTCACAACAGTTTGAGCTCCAAAAGGCAAAACTACATTCAGTGGAGCATTTTTCAATATTCATCGAGTCTCAAGTCTGCAGCTCTGTCCAAAAGTCATAATTATGAAAAAAGTCAGATTTCTGGTGATAAAGTCAAACAGGCGAAACTCTTTAAAACTCTTTGTATTTCCAACAGAGCCAGACGAGGCTCACACAAGTGATCACACATGACAAACCCTGCTATTATTAAAAATGAAGCGTAATAAGATGATTAACATGGTGAGACGATGTACGTTTGTCAACCATCAGAGATTTAAACGCTCCCTTTAATCCTTTCCAGGCATCACTTCAAATCAATGGTCAGGGCAGATTTATGGTAATATTTGATTTTCATATAATCATTTTTGCATCATTGTGATGATGTTTCTTGATTTGTCATGTGTCGCATTTTCTGAAGTAAAACATACAGTATCCCTGTCTGTTGCTCTTAAATTCACTGTATCACAATATATCTCGATACCTCGATATAAAATTAAATATTGGTGCCTCACACAGTTCATTATCTTTCATAACCGCACAGGTCTGAGTGCATTATCCTTCTTATACCACGGCCACTTGTCACTTTGGGGCTAATATAAAATAAAAAATAAACTGAGGACACTGCTGTGTGGTTATTTCAAAATAATACACAATCAATGGCCAATCAGAATCGAGTATTCTCCACAGCCACGGTATAACGCCTCTTTAACATAGTGAAGTAGACGTTCCATTATTTTGTAACTTTGTGCCGTTTTGAAATTAAAATGTTATCAGATGAACGTTAACAATCTTAATGAACTCATATAAAGTCTCGCTAAATGTCCTTCTGAGCTTCCGTCACCTGTGAAGGGTTTTTTCCTTCCTCACACCTCATAGTGCAGGTCATTGAGCTCCAGTCTTGTGTAATGGCGTCTGTCGAAGGACTCCAACGCCTTGCGGCCGCCGACAGCCAGAGCCAGCGTGAGCACGGCGAGCCCCAGCACCATGAACGCCACCACGCCGCTCTTCACCGCCCCCCGCCCCGCTACCGTGTTCCCCTGGCCGACGCTCGAGTTCTGGAGGGCGTGGTCGGACTGGAGGACGTGGTCAGGCTGGAGGACGTGGTCAGGCTGGAGGGCGCCTTTGGGGACAATGACCAGACTTGCTGCTGGAGTCATCCTCATGGTGGACGAGTCAGTGGTGATTGTTGTAGTAGTTGTAGTGGTGGTAGTAGTGGGAAGAGGAGTAGTAGTAGTTGTAGTTGGTGGAAGAGGAGTAGTAGTAGTTGTAGTAGGTGGAAGAGGAGTAGTAGTGGTAGTGGTAGTAGTGGTAGTAGGACTGGAAGTTGTAGTAGTAGTAGTAGTAGTAGTAGTGGTGGTGGTGGTGGTGGTAGTTTCAGTGTTGGGCTGTGGTTGGTCAGTAGTTCTTGGTGCAGCCTCTTTTCTGGCTGTTACAACAGGAAGTGATGTGGTGGAGCTCTGAGTGGGCAGGGTGGTGGTGGTGCTGACAGGATGAGGCTTTGCTTTCTTGGATGTTTTATTTTGCTTTTTGCTGGTTTTGTTGGGCTTTTTTGTCATAGCGGTGGTGGTGGTGGTGGTTGTAGTAGAAGCTGCTGTAGTTGTAGCTGTGGTGGTGGTGGTGGGTGCTGGAGTTACCGGAGGCATTGTGGCGATGATGATGATAGGTGGAGGTGCTGTTGTGGTGGTGGGAGCCTGCATGGTGGTGGTGGTGGTTGGTGTTGTGGTTGGGGCAGAGGTTGTGGTGGTGGTTGGTGGTGTTGTTATACTTTGTGTGGTGGTTGTAGTGGTGGTGGGTTGTGTGGTTGTTGGTGTAGTTGGGGCCGGGGTGGTGGTGGTCTGTTCTATGGTGGTTGTCATGGCCACAGGTCTCATCGTGGTTGGATGGATCACACCTGTGCAGGAAAGAAGACGATGCATTACTGTTTTCTGGCCAGTAGGGGGCAGCTGAACCTCACAACACAGCCTCTGACATATTATCAGCTGATAAAGCAGTTGATGTAACATGCTATGCCCATCCATCGATCCTGACTGAACCACACTGGATCCACCTCCACTGCACTGAGCTGAGGGCAGAACTCGTATTGATCAGTATCATGAAACCTCACCAAATAAATCTGCACGGTGAGGATGATTGGGGTGAACTGACCCTTAAAAATAATTTATTAGCATAAGTTTAGATGGAACTCAGGTGAATTTACCTTTGTAGATGTCGTAGGTGTTGATGCCGTCCTGAGCCTTCATTAGAGGACAGTCCTGCTCTGTCTGACAGTGGAACAGGAAGCAGTTATCATCACCGGCGTGTTTGTTGGCGTTGAACACGGCCATGTTGCATTTGGCACCTTTAGAAACACAACAACAACAACAACATGGAGTCAGGGATGGATTCATTATAAAAACATACCTTAAGAATCAGAAGTAAGAATAAATGTGGTGGACAAAGTACATTACTGTAAATATGCTTAGTTCCTTTCTGTGCTGAACTGTGTTTTGTCAGGTTCCTCTCTGAAAAGTCAGTTTAGTTAAGAAGTAACACGATCGTGCTCGTTCTTTGATTTGTTTTTTAGTCAAATATCCGTCTAATTTTATAACCTGACCAAGTTTGACCTGGTGAGATCTGCAGCTTTTTAAACGTCTGTTTGATCTTCGTAGAGATGAACGCAGATTTCTAAGCAAAGCCCATCACTGAATCTCTCTTTGACCCACTTGAGTGTTTTCAGACGTCTAGACTGGATCCCAAAATGTTCCTCGAGGCTCCTGCGGGGACGAAGCTAACGGAAGTGTAGCGTCCATGTTTGGAGACATTTATCATTCTGACACAATATTAGTGTTTTTATGCATCATTTAGCTACATGATGATACAACATTTGGGAACAAGGTCTGAGATGATACTAAAGAAACTTTCCCAGTGTCTCTGGTGCTCATTGATTTACATTTTACTATAAATGAGTCTTTTTGAGAAATGTAATGTATGTTACCTCTGCTGTCTGACCCATCGGCTGCTTTTACTGTGCTGCAGAAGTTTAGGATTAGACTGGTGTTGTACTTGAAGAAGTGGATTTTTCAAATAAATGCACATTCCTATTAGAGACACTGCTGGCGGTCTACAACGCTACATGACGCTGGTTTTGATGCTCTCATCTCGTTATGGTTATGGCAGGGTTTGTGAAACGTCTCTGACCTTTGAACCCAGACTTGTCATGACCCTGTAGATCAGTTCGTCTCACCTGGCTTGACTTCCTCGGAGCAGCAGGCGAGGACACAGTCCCGCTCGGACCGGACCACCCGAGCGTCCATGGCCGCCGACGGTCTGTTCAAGGCCAGTCTGACGTTGACAATAACGTTCTGGTGTTGTCTGGAGAAACACGTCTCTGGTTCCACAGCTGACACAGGAAGTGATGTCATCAGCAGCAGCACGGCGGCGGCGAGCGGCCAGAGCGTCCACGAGGGTCGGGGGGACAGCGGAGGACTCATGGCTGCAGCAGGTCTACACTCTGTGATCAGAAAGGCCTCAGTGTCCACAGCAGGAGAGCAGAGATCCACACAGGTGTTCTGCAGGACGCCAAACAGGAAGCAGATCATTTACTGACCACTGAAGGTGAGACGTCACAGAGGTAACACTGACTTTAAAGAGTCTGCTCACCCAAATACACATTACATCTGACCCACTTCCACTGCAGGACTCTAACAACCTGTCCTGCTAATAATGCCAGTGTTTCAGCACCGTGTGAGACTTTGGGACGAGGTTCTCGTTGTGTTTGAACTGTTTTTTACGTACCGGGACGTTCTGGATATACGTCGTTAAAAGGTGATAGCAGCACAGACTATAACTGTCATATAACTATAACTGTGTCATTTCTATGTGATGAAGTAAGCAGTTGTGAGACAGACAACGAGGAAAGAAGTATTTTTTCTAATTTCTTCTGGTCTTCTAATACAAATCAAATTAAATGTGTTCTGTTTCTTTACTGGATTCCAGCAGCAGGACTGGAAGCTTTTTACTCTTGGGGTCATTTTTATGAAACTTGCCCACAAATGCAGCAGAACAGCCTCATAAAGTCATCTGGAGGTGTCAGATCTCACAAACCTTCACCTCACGCTGAAACGAGCGATTTACAACAAGAGTCTGGTGAATCCGACAAACGTTTGCATGAATAAACGCCATTTGCTGCATTCAGGATTTTTTCAGGGCAGCAGAAGAAGCTCTTCACACAACATCTGGCATTTTATCAGATTATAAAGTTGTTGTGGCTAACATGTTAGCTAACAGGTGCCTACGTCCTACTTTCAGACTACTGAATGTAAATACCAGAGTTTCCTTGTTGTAATTATGACCTCGATGTTGATGTGAACACTGTTTACAAGCCAGGAACTCATTATTAGGATTTCTCAGATACGACATTGATGGCTGATTTCAGACAGAGTTTTGTAAGTGAAATTAAGAATAGACAGAAAACAGACATTAGACGTTTGCAGCTGTTGTAAGTCAACTTACAGAAATAAAAACTCTTAAATTAATATATTTCCTTCAGAGACATTTGTTGGTGGGATGGAAATGTCACCTGCTGCTGATTGATTACAGCAAAACAAATATAAATATATATAATACATAAGACCAAATAAAGAAGTGAGACTAAATGGCGATTCAGCCGATTAAATACTGAATTATTGAGAATTATTATCATTATTTCCTCAATGGCAAAAAAAGCATTGAAAGCAAATCTCTGGCGTTACGTAACAACAGATCTAAAGCCACGTTACACCATTAGAGGAGGTTTTCAGGGAAAGTTTCCAGACTCCTGCACATCGTCTTTAAATGAGTTTCTACAAGTTTCCAAACCAAACAACATGCAGACTGAACACTTTGTTGGGTTTTATCAGTTCGGCTCAGCGACAGCTTCTACTGTATGTGACACTACAGCGTCCCCGAGTCCCAGATCTGTCTCAGCTGACAACAACAGAACAAAAAGAAAGCTAAATTAGAAATCAATCTGTGGAGGAAAAAATAGAAATCTAAAAATGGAAGCTACTCCTTCAGGATCCAAAGCGAAGCAGCTTCCATTTTTAGATTTCTACTGAAAGTGAATGAGGTCAGTCGGGGTTTTATCGATGGACACATTAATTTATCTTCAGCTTTCAGATAAAAACCCCAAACATGTTGTATTTGGATCAGAAACTCACCAGGCCGACAGTGTGAACAGTCCTCCATCAGACGCTCAGTGGATCTTTGGGTCCAGAGTCCACAGAGCAGGACTTTACCCCGTCTCCTGTGAGGGACTAGGTGCCATTATTTCACCTTATTGCCTTTACAGTTGCTGCTATCTGACCCACTATTAGTGAGGCCAGTACCCAGGTGTGTTTGCACGTTCATCAGGTCTGGAGCCTCGTATTGAAACAGGAGGGCTTTAATCAGACAAACATCATTAACTTCATGTGAGCAGATTCCATCTAAGGGCCAATATGTTGAGATTATTGAGCGTCAAAGTTCTTTTTATCAATAATAATAATAATAAACTTTACGTTACAAAGTGCTTTGGATGGGAAAACTAAAATAAAACAATTCAGCACAACAATTACATAAAATCTGGTAATTAAAAGTGCAGAGAATGAAACAGAATAAGAAGAAAACTGTAAACTAAATAAGGTACTTGAGTATTTCCAATATATGCTACATTTACACCTCTACTCCACCACATTTCAGAGAGAAATATAGAACTTTTATTTTAAAAACATATAATCATTTTAGGCTACATTTAGCTGATTATTCTTAAATTACTTTTACTTAAAATAATTTCATGTAATTGAGTATTTTTAAATTGTGATATTGTTTCTTTAACTTATGGATCTGAATTATTCTTCCACCACAAGTCTAAACACTTCTGCCTCAGCTTCTATTAAGTCACCGGATTTCAGAAAATCGATGAAACACGTCAGTTTCTTCCCAACAGGTGAACAAAGTTCGGCTGGAAGAACCGTAACGACTCGACTTCGGTTCAGACGGAAACCCAGAAGAGACCGATTAAAATAAGTTCATCACTCTAACTACAGCCTTAGTTAGTTGGTTAGTTAGTTAGTTGGTTAGTTAGTTAGTTAGTTGGTTGGTTAGTTAGTTGGTTAGTTAGTTGGTTGGTTAGTTGGTTAGTTAGTTGGTTGGTTAGTTGGTTAGTTAGTTGGTTGGTTGGTTAGTTGGTTAACGAGCTGTTGGTTGGTTAGTTAGTTAGTTAGTTAGTTAGTTAGTTGGTTGGTTAGTTGGTTGGTTAGTTAGTTAGTTGGTTAGTTAGTTGGTTAGTTAGTTGGTTAGTTAGTTAGTTGGTTGGTTAGTTAGTTGGTTGGTTGGTTAGTTAGTTGGTTAGTTAGTTAGTTGGTTAGTTAGTTGGTTGGGTAGTTGGTTAGTTAGTTGGTTGGTTAGTTGGTTGGTTGGTTGGTTGGTTGGTTAGTTGGTTGGTTGGTTGGTTAACGAGCTGTTAGTTGGTTAGTTAGTTAGTTGGTTAGTTAGTTAGTTGGTTAGTTAGTTGGTTAGTTGGTTGGTTGGTTAGTTAGTTGGTTAGTTAGTTGGTTATTTAGTTAATGAGCTGTTGGTTAGTTAGTTGGTTTGTTAGTTAGTTAACGAGCTGTTGGTTAGTTAGTTGGTTGGTTAGTTAGTTGGTTAGTTAGTTAGTTGGTTAGTTAGTTGGTTAGTTAGTTAACGAGCTGTTGGTTAGTTAGTTGTTTAGTTAGTTAGTTGTTTAGTTAGTTAACGAGCTGTTGGTTAGTTAGTTGGTTAGTTAACGAGCTGTTGGTTAGTTAACGAGCTGTTGGTTAGTTAGTTGGTTAGTTAGTTGGTTAGTTAGTTGGTTAGTTAGTTGGTTAGTTAGTTAGTTGGTTGGTTAGTTAGTTGGTTGGTTGGTTAGTTAGTTGGTTAGTTAGTTAGTTGGTTAGTTAGTTGGTTGGGTAGTTGGTTAGTTAGTTGGTTGGTTAGTTGGTTGGTTGGTTGGTTGGTTGGTTAGTTGGTTGGTTGGTTGGTTAACGAGCTGTTAGTTGGTTAGTTAGTTAGTTGGTTAGTTAGTTAGTTGGTTAGTTAGTTGGTTAGTTGGTTGGTTGGTTAGTTAGTTGGTTAGTTAGTTGGTTATTTAGTTAATGAGCTGTTGGTTAGTTAGTTGGTTTGTTAGTTAGTTAACGAGCTGTTGGTTAGTTAGTTGGTTGGTTAGTTAGTTGGTTAGTTAGTTAGTTGGTTAGTTAGTTGGTTAGTTAGTTAACGAGCTGTTGGTTAGTTAGTTGTTTAGTTAGTTAGTTGTTTAGTTAGTTAACGAGCTGTTGGTTAGTTAGTTGGTTAGTTAACGAGCTGTTGGTTAGTTAACGAGCTGTTGGTTAGTTAGTTGGTTAGTTAGTTGGTTAGTTAGTTAACGAGCTGTTGGTTAGTTACTTGGTTAGTTGGTTAGTTAGTTAGTTAACGAACTAACTAACCAACTAGTTAGTTAATTGGTTAGTTACCAACACTAACTGTTGGTTAGTTAGTTAGTTGGTTAGTTAGTTGGTTAGTTAGTTAACGAGCTGTTGCTTAGTTAGTTGTTTAGTTAGTTGGTTAGTTAGTTGGTTAGTTAGTTAGTTAATGAGCTGTTGGTTAGTTAACGAGCTGTTGGTTAGTTAGTTGGTTAGTTAGTTGGTTAGTTAGTTAACGAGCTGTTGGTTAGTTAGTTGGTTAGTTACGAGCTGTTGGTTAGTTAGTTGGTTAGTTAGTTGGTTAGTTAGTTAACGAGCTGTTGGTTAGTTAGTTGGTTAGTTAGTTAACGAGCTGTTGGTTAGTTAGTTGGTTAGTTAGTTAACGAGCTGCTGGTTAGTTAGTTGGTTAGTTAGTTAACGAGCTGTTGGTTAGTTAGTTGGTTAGTTAGTTAACGAGCTGCTGGTTAGTTAGTTGGTTAGTTAGTTAACGAGCTGTTGGTTAGTTAGTTGGTTAGTTAGTTAACGAGCTGCTGGTTAGTTAGTTGGTTAGTTAGTTAACGAGCTGTTGGTTAGTTAGTTGGTTAGTTAGTTAACGAGCTGCTGGTTAGTTAGTTGGTTAGTTAGTTAACGAGCTGTTGGTTAGTTAGTTGGTTAGTTAGTTAACGAGCTGCTGGTTAGTTAGTTGGTTAGTTAGTTAACGAGCTGTTGGTTAGTTAGTTGGTTAGTTAGTTAACGAGCTGCTGGTTAGTTAGTTGGTTAGTTAGTTAACGAGCTGTTGGTTAGTTAGTTGGTTAGTTAGTTAACGAGCTGCTGGTTAGTTAGTTGGTTAGTTAGTTAACGAGCTGTTGGTTAGTTAGTTGGTTAGTTAGTTAACGAGCTGCTGGTTAGTTAGTTGGTTAGTTAGTTAACGAGCTGCTGGTTAGTTAGTTGGTTAGTTAGTTAACGAGCTGTCTGCTGAACGAGGCTCTGAAGGTTCGTGTCGTCAGCTGCTAGCTTAAAGGCTATGTAGCAAAGTAAATGAGCTAATTGTTTTAAAGCTTCTTCGCGATCAGCTGATCGGTGATTGATTAGTGTTCCTGCCCACTAACTCCGGCACTGGCTTTCATTATGCTGCTGTTGCTGCTGGAACCTGATGTTTTGTTGCCTCCGCAGCTTCACGGTTGTACCTTTATTTTCACCGAAGACAGATGAACTCGGCGCCGCATCCACCTTCCATCCGTCGGTCGGTCAGCAGCCTGAGGAGTCGGTGTCGGACTGGAAACCAGCAGCGATCCCAGTCAAACCAGTTCAGCCATCCCGGGAGGACGTGATGAGAAACTGGTGGCTCGATAAAGAAATTCGTGTTTTCTCCTTTAAATGTCCAATAATACCCGTCTGTCACCACCGACCGCTAAAGTCCGTGAATCAAACCGGCGACATGTTGTTAAAAAGCCGTAAATCCCGTCAGCGGGAGGATCTGCTCCTCTCCAGAGTCTGACCCATTTCAGTCTTTGTCCTCTGGTCGGTGGGGGAGGGACGGAGCCTGCATCCCAGAGTCTGTCGGCAACACGCCGGTGCATCATCACCAATAACTGGCTGGATACATTTATATTTATATGCGAATAAAAAGCTCCTTCTTCTCCTTTACAAGCCTCAGTAATTACAGGCACGCTCATCAATAACTGAGGAGACTGAACATGAACAATACATTTGAAATAAAAGCACTTCTTCACCAGCTGAGGAGACATTGGTGAGATTATTAGATCTCAGAGATAAATAGTTTTACTTCATAAAACCTCTACATGTATGGAGCATATGGAAGCTCATTAACACCAAGAAACAATAATACTAAATCAAAATTATGAAATATTCAGTCAAAATGTTGAACATCAAACGTGTTTGAAATGTATGGAAGAAAAAATAGATGAAATGTTACATTAAAAAAAACATTTAAAAGCCAAAATTATGACAATCAAATTTATGATGTACTTTTAACTTTTCAAAATAATTACTTTTTAAACCCAAATTATGACTCAAAATTTGTTATTATAAATTAAATTTTTTATTTACTATTAAGTATCTCATAATTTTGATTTAAAAGCATTTTTATTACTTTTCACCAGGTTTTTTTCTTTCCCTGGTGGAAATGGGTTTCCACAATATGACCATCCGTTCCTGCAAAGATAATCATGTTTAAATAAACATTTAATAATAATTTAAAAAAACACAAGGAATAATTCTTGTGTAACATAATTAAGTTTTAAGGCAAGTATTTTACATATCAATGACACTTAATGTAACATACTTTTGACATATTTAAGTCAATATTATCTCATATTTATATTATCATTCAAAATTTTAACTTGAAATAACAATTATGACTTAAGTCAGTTATAATATTGATATAAATGCTGTAAATCAACAGTTCATAACTGTCAGAATTTCAAAACAGTCATAATTAAATTCATTGTTATATGATATAATGCTATATATATATATCTCCACCCCCCCCACACACACAGTGAAACAAAGACCAGCAGAAGTTAAATATTCCCAGTAATGAACAGTTTAATAAAACAGAGCTGATGAATGTGGTACATCTACCTTCACTCTAAATTATTATTTTCTTTACACATTTGAAGGACCTGTGACATAAACAAAGCCTTTGAAAAGAGCAGAGTGACGACTGTCACATAAAGTTTTATTCTGACGTGAATCTATGGAGGCTCATTTCTGTCTGCCTGGAAAAGAAAAAATGAACTTTTTTAATTTAATATGAGTGTCTTTAGTTTTCTTGGCTTTAATGTTCTTCCATAGATTCCTGTATCCTTCCAGCATCTTTTCATAAAAACACACCTTGTCCGACTCAAACAGCTGCTGACACGTTGATGTTCCTCTGGATACAAACTATGATTAAACTTGACGTTGGTTCAGAGAAACCACTCGATTGTATTTCAGAGTTCAGTTCAAAGGTAAACTCGTCTGTTCAGGTGAAAGGTGGGATGCTGGCCGACACCTGAGAGACAACAGGTCCTTCTGCCGTCCCTTCATTCAACGTCTGCCATCTTTACGTCCTCCTGCGATCCAGCTGGTCTCTTCTTCTGCTTGGTTGGAGCAGATGATGAGTCCTGTTTCTTCTTCGGTGGTGCTGCCCCCGCCGCTGCTTCGACTGAGGAGCAAGACGACAACAGAAGAAACATTTTAGAGTTTTAATGATTCTGAAAAACAGACGTCATCATGAAGCGAAACAAACAGATGTTTTATCTTCTCGTCTCTGTCCTCCACTTTAATCCAGACTGAAACATCTCAACTACTAAATGTGGTTCAACTTTCAACTCAAATTTTGTATCATCAGGTCAAAACTTTAATGTGTCCAACACTTTGCTTTATGACCAAATACCTGCAGAACTACAGACTTTCCCATCAGCCTCAGCTGCTCCGTGTTTACTGCTAACTAGCTAATGTTAGCTTGCTAACACGCTAAGCTACGATGGTGCGTTAACTTGCATGTGAGCCAATTCAAAGACAAACGACAAAGAAGTTCTTCTGATCCTGATTCTCTTTAAGAATGGTTTCTTATTTTTCCAAGTGTCTTAAAACAAGACTTCATGGGTTATTTTTGTCCTGGCTGTGGTGTCAACAAGGCAAGGAAACACAGGGGATTTGGTCTTAAAGAGGCAGTAAATTGATTGATTACAGTGACCAACACCTCTTTACATGAACACAGTTTACCTTCCATACCGGCCTTCTCCTGCTGCATGTGCTGCAGCTGTTTGAGCAGCTTTCGTTTCTTCTTCCCGGACAGACTGATGTTCGCTCTCGGGCTCGACCTGAAACAAAGCACACAGTCTGACTTCACTCTGCTCCAACATATCAAAACAGAACATTAAGTCTGGCAGGACTCATTGATCACCGACCTTCTCTTCTTCAGGTGATGGACGGTGATTAGACCCTGATCGATCACAGCTCCGACTATCTGACGTCTCTTCCTCTTCTCTTTGCTCAGAACTCGCCGCCGCTTGAACAGCTTCTTGCCCAGCTCCTGCAAGACAAAGTCATTTCAAACTCAAGACAGACTCTGGTTTCCAGCTGTGCTTCAGGTTCGACTTCCTGTCAGTCAGTCAACAACGTGACGGTGAGCCCACGGAGAACACAGGAAGCTCTCCTGACTCTCCAGCCTCTCCTGACTCTCCAGCCTCTCTTGCCTCTCCTGACTCTCCTGACTCTCCAGCCTCTCCTGCCTCTCCAGCCTCTCCAGCCTCTCCAGCCTCTCCTGACTCTCCAGCCTCTCTTGCCTCTCCTGACTCTCCTGCCTCTCCTGCCTCTCCAGCCTCTCCTGACTCTCCTGACTCTCCTGCCTCTCCAGCCTCTCCAGCCTCTCCTGCCTCTCCTGGCTCTCCTGACTCTCCAGCCTCTCCAGCCTCTCCTGACTCTCCAGCCTCTCCTGACTCTCCAGCCTCTCCTGACTCTCCAGCCTCTCCAGCCTCTCCTGACTCTCCAGCCTCTCCTGACTCTCCAGCCTCTCTTGCCTCTCCTGACTCTCCTGCCTCTCCAGCCTCTCCTGACTCTCCAGCCTCTCCTGACTCTCCAGCCTCTCCTGACTCTCCAGCCTCTCCTGACTCTCCAGCCTCTCTTGCCTCTCCAGCCTCTCCTGCCTCTCCAGCCTCTCCTGACTCTCCAGCCTCTCCTGACTCTCCAGCCTCTCTTGCCTCTCCTGCCTCTCCAGCCTCTCCAGCCTCTCCTGACTCTCCAGCCTCTCCTGACTCTCCAGCCTCTCCTGACTCTCCAGCCTCTCCTGACTCTCCAGCCTCTCCTGACTCTCCAGCCTCTCCAGCCTCTCCAGCCTCTCTTGCCTCTCCTGCCTCTCCTGCCTCTCCAGCCTCTCCTGACTCTCCTGACTCTCCAGCCTCTCCTGACTCTCCAGCCTCTCCTGACTCTCCTGACTCTCCAGCCTCTCCAGCCTCTCCTGACTCTCCTGACTCTCCAGCCTCTCCTGACTCTCCAGAGGTTTTCTGACATTAATCAGTGGCTGCATGCAGTGAACCTACAGTACTAATACTCCGCTACAAGTAAAAGTCCTGCATTCAAACCCTGACTGAGGTCAGTCTGACAGGAAACAGTCAGTAAACAGACAGGAAACAGTCAGTAAACAGTCAGTAAACAGTCAGTAAACAGACAGTAAACAGTCAGGAAACAGACAGGAAACAGACAGTAAACAGGTTCCTGGATTCAGGCTGAAGCTGCAGGACAAAGAGTGAAAAACAGTGACTGTCCTAATGAAACCATATTTAAAAGACAGCAGAAAGAGGCTGTAAAATATCTTGAAACCTGTAAATAAAAGGCAACAGGAAAGACAAGCTAGCTGTGAGCTACTGTTTCCGTTAGCAGTCGCTGCTAGCTGCTAGCTCTGGTACCAGCCTCCCTGTCCGTCTCCTCCACGTCGTCCTACATAGAAATGTGTGTAAATGTGTGTAAATGTGTGTAAATGTGTGTAAATGTGTGTAAAGGACTTTCTCACAGTTTTCGGTCGGTTTATCTTCCCTCCTGGTGGAGCCATGCTGACCAGACCAGCTGCTTCTTCTGCGGTTTAAATCCCCGCAGAGCTCAGGACTCACGGCTCTTTGCTGCCCCCTCAGGCTGTACTGCAGCACCGCAGGGACGTGCAGTAGAAGTACTCGTACTGTCAGTGTTTTACTGTTGCATTGTTATTGATGGACTAACGTGTAAGCGGTACTTTAATGTCATTGGTGAAAGTGGAGCTAATTTAACGACTTCATGTACTTTTGGTACTTTAATCTGTAACACTGGATCATATTTTATAAACTGATCACATGTTCTGTTTGTTAAATCTTCATTTGTAAAGTAACTAAAGCTTTTAAAGAAACGCAGTGAAGTGAAAAGTACAATATTTCTCTCTGAAATGTTGTGAAGTAGAAGTATAAAGTTGCATAAAATGGAAATAATCAAGTACAAGTACCTCAAGATTGTACTTGATTAAAATGTACTTTCCAGCTGGAACGTGAAGCCAAACACCTGGCTCGCCCCCTGGTGGCTGCCTGCAGTACGGCCCACTTCAGGTAGTTCTTATCACGCTGACGTTTGTTCGTTTTTCTGATCAGTTTGGTTTTAATTAGTTATTGATGCTATAAAAAGGGGGTGAGGCGTCATGATTGACAGCTGTGGGTGTGCTGTGATTGGTTGAGGCGGTTGTGTGGGCGGGACCTCGATCACTCTGGCTCCAAATGATGTCGCCAGCACAAGATGGCAGCTCCCGTATCCGGGATACTTCGGCTTCATTTCTGTTGAGTGGCAAGAACAGGAGACGCGTCGGCCATCTTTATACACAGCCTGTGGAGCTGACAGAGTGTCATCAGCTGAAGTTTCATACTGAGCATCAGCTCCTTGTTTATCTGTTCTGGTTCCTCTCAGAGCGTCGCTTTCAGAATAACAGCTGTAAAAAGCCTCTGAACACTTCCTGCTCAGCAGCAGACACCCAGTTAGAGACGAGCTGTGAACATAGAGGAGCGTTTAGCAGCTAAAGAGACAAAACGCAGAGCTGACAGAGGACAGAGGCTGGACACTGACAGAGAGCAGAGGCTGGACACTGACGGAGAGCAGAGGACAGAGGCTGGACACTGACAGAGAGCAGAGGCTGGACACTGACGGAGAGCAGAGGACAGAGGCTGGACACTGACGGAGAGCAGAGGACAGAGGCTGGACACTGACAGAGAGCAGAGGCTGGACACTGACGGAGAGCAGAGGACAGAGGCTGGACACTGACAGAGAGCAGAGGACAGAGGCTGGACACTGACAGAGAGCAGAGGACAGAGGCTGGACACTGACGGAGAGCAGAGGACAGAGACGGAGAGCAGAGGACAGAGGCTGGACACTGACAGAGAGCGGAGGCTGGACACTGACAGAGAGCGGAGGCTGGACACTGACAGAGAGCAGAGGCTGGACACTGACGGAGAGCAGAGGCTGGACACTGACAGAGAGCAGAGGATGGACACTGACGGAGAGCGGAGGCTGGACACTGACAGAGAGCAGAGGCTGGCTGGACACTGACGGAGAGCAGAGGACAGAGGCTGGACACTGACAGAGAGCGGA